>MU158834.1:439602-514597 GCA_015888305.1 Antheraea pernyi | reverse complement strand
CGGAAGAGTCAACATCGATCTGAAGATGCTCCGTGATGGAGCGAAACACGTGAAATCAATTGTTAATTACGCTTTGATCTGCAACATGTTTTAAGTACTTTTATGATACAGCTAAATACCAACAGTGTCAGCTGACTGCAGATTCAACTATCCGTCAACATAGGGTTCACCCGACAACTAACGATGCATTTAATAGGTGGTAGATTCACGCTGAAGCTATAACTGGTTTCAGCATGAATGGGTCAGCTCGTCCAGGGTGGTACCACCCTCTCACAGAAAACCGACGTGAAGTAACAGTGCTTGCATTGTTGCGTTTTGACGGTCAGTGAGAGCGCCGGCGGCCCACCTCTCTCCTCTCCCTTCCCTCGCTCCCCCTTATCGCTCCCCATTTCACCACCAACACAGGCTGGCAACGCACTTGCAAATCCTCTAGTGTTGCTAGTGTCTATGGACGGTGGTACTCACTTAACATAAGGTGCACCACCTGTTCTTTTGTCTCCTATGATATAATATAATATTACATAATAACTAAACATTCGTCGAGCAAACTACGCTAATGAAATGAAATCAAATACTATCAACATTACTTAATCTATACTAATATATAAAGCTGAAGAGTTTATTTGTTTGTTTGTTTGGTTGAACGCTAGGATCTCAGGAACTACCATTCCGATTTGAGAAAATCCTTCGGTTTTAAATAGCTCATTTATCGAGGAAGGCTATAGGCTATATATCATCAATGAAGACTAAGAAGATAATAATGATGGATAAAATAATGTACAACATATTATATAGAAGATTTGGCGCTTATGCCTTTATTGTAACTTGGACGTGGAAGAAAATTGATTAAAAGATATATAAGAAATACCTATATTGACAACTTCAGAATTGGCTGTATGGATTAATTCCTTCGCCTGTCCTACTGGACGAATATTATTACTACAACTAACAATGTCTAAGTTACAATAAAGGCATAAGCGCCAAATCTTCTATATAATATGTTGTACATTATTTTATCCATCATTATTATCTTCTTAGTCTTCATAATCATAAAACAAAATTGTTCAAATAAAGATTTCGTTAGCGTTAGTATTATATACGTTGCCATAGTAACGTGGTAAGTTTCTATCGCAAACATTTTCAAAGTTTATTTTGTTTTCCTATGCAAAAAGTTTATACTACTCTTACTTCTAATTTTTTATTTGTTCTCTATTACGTATTATAAAAATAAAGTTTGTGTATGTACAATTAAAATAACAACTTTTTGATGAATGTATGAATGTATTTGGCTACAAATGTCCAAAAAAATTTTTCTTTATACTTTGTCTATATTTTTATATTAGTATGTTTTCTCTGTTTGTTTGATGAAATACGTGATAACTTATAACTATATTTATTCTCCGTCGTCAGCCCGATTCAACAGTTCAGAAGAACTCTCATGAAACTTTCCTACCCTCGGGAAATTGACTTACCAACTGACTTCAGAAGTTACCGTAGGAAGTAGTGCGACTATGAAGGGCGCCTACTAATTTACCGCCTCACTTTCATAGTTGCGAAACTGTTTACTATGAGATTCTCCCAAATAATAATCAAGAAAGTTTTGATTTATATTCTTATTCATTTATATCCCTTCAGATGTGCTTAGGATCGGTTTTGTGCTACAAATAAATGTAATAAATCTCTAAAAGTTAGGTATTTTTATTCTAACACGACCTGTTGACGACATTGTACCTTTTACATTGTACATTGCCACATCTCACTGCAATAAAAAAAAAAGATTCATTTGAATTGCGTGACGTGTTCCTGAGTTGAATCTAAAACTAGCGATAGCAAGAGCGAAATACTAGCAACTGAAATAACAAAATATAATTAACCCTGGATAATTAAACATTCGACCGTTGAACGACGTCCTCCTGCTCGAAAGTCGAGTGTGCCTAGTTCCGTGTACCCCGGGCTCTTCCATTTTTATCTACCTTCTTATTACGAGTCAATAGTGAATCAAGTGATGCGCTTATCATACATTAGTTAGGACGTGATTTACAGTCATCCCTAGCTACGAAAGCGACTTCAGATTATGACTTTGAGCCGTGATATCGAGGTCATGATACAGGATATTCCTGGTAAACCATTCAACATAGAAGTCTCTGTGAATTCTACGTCGAATATCTGTGTCTGTCCAAGGCTAGGCGAATGATGAAACACTATTGCATGGGATACATGGGAAGCTATTTGGGACGCTCACAATTCTCTCATGTGGTGTCGCTGTGTGGAATCGTAATTAAACATTTTATTGTATTTGGTTGTTAATTAACAGAACTTACAAGTCATGTAACAAGTTTATATTTACACTAGCTGTTACCCGCGGCTCCGCACGCGCTTTTTAAAAAATATATTAAAGAAATGTAAAATTGTGAGTGGGTAGCCGCGGGTAACAGCTAGTGTAAATATAAACTTGTTACATGACTTGTAAGTTCTGTTAATTAACAACCAAATACAATAAAATGTTTAATTACGATTCCACACAGCGACACCACATGAGAGAATTGTGAGCGTCCCAAATAGCTTCCCATGTATCCCATGCAATAGTGTTTCATCATTCGCCTAGCCTTGGACAGACACAGATATTCGACGTAGAATTCACAGAGACTTCTATGTTGAATGGTTTACCAGGAATATCCTGTATCATGACCTCGATATCACGGCTCAAAGTCATAATCTGAAGTCGCTTTCGTAGCTAGGGATGACTGTAAATCACGTCCTAACTAATGTATGATAAGCGCATCACTTGATTCACTATTGACTCGTAATAAGAAGGTAGATAAAAATGGAAGAGCCCGGGGTACACGGAACTAGGCACACTCGACTTTCGAGCAGGAGGACGTCGTTCAACGGTCGAATGTTTAATTATCCAGGGTTAATTATATTTTGTTATTTCAGTTGCTAGTATTTCGCTCTTGCTATCGCTAGTTTTAGATTCAACTCAGGAACACGTCACGCAATTCAAATGAATCTTTTTTTTTTATTGCAGTGAGATGTGGCAATGTACAATGTAAAAGGTACAATGTCGTCAACAGGTCGTGTTAGAATAAAAATACCTAACTTTTAGAGATTTATTACATTTATTTGTAGCACAAAACCGATCCTAAGCACATCTGAAGGGATATAAATGAATAAGAATATAAATCAAAACTTTCTTGATTATTATTTGGGAGAATCTCATAGTAAACAGTTTCGCAACTATGAAAGTGAGGCGGTAAATTAGTAGGCGCCCTTCATAGTCGCACTACTTCCTACGGTAACTTCTGAAGTCAGTTGGTAAGTCAATTTCCCGAGGGTAGGAAAGTTTCATGAGAGTTCTTCTGAACTGTTGAATCGGGCTGACGACGGAGAATAAATATAGTTATAAGTTATCACGTATTTCATAGACGTAGTCGATAAACAATTAGCTCATATTCTTTGTCTTCTATATAAAAATAGGCAGAGACGAAACATGTAAGTATAAAGTATATCTTTCACCTCTGTTTTCAACCGATTCTATTTATTCTTAAGTTAATAAATACATTTTTAAGTTTTGTATTGATGAGTTTTAGTGTTTTCCCTAATATTCAAACTTGAACAAGTAATTAATTATTGTCAGTATAGTTGTGGATCAAACACACTTTGATTGTCCTGCACGGGATTAGAATCCACAATACAATACTCAGCGAAGGACTGCCCAAAACCACTACGGTATCCGCGACACGTCCTCATTCGAGATCACGCAGTCTTTATCCACAAATCAGGAGGTTTTTTTGTCATGATTTCGCGTCTTAATTACTCAATTGATCAGTTACCAGGAGTATAAAAAAAGACATAAAGAAAGATCTTCCATCCAAAAAAAAAAGACTGTTCTTAAGGCATAAGTCAGATCTACGTTAAAGCGAGCAAAACCGGGCAGTAGCTAGTCAATACATGATATCCTTAATATTATTAATACAAATATTTTTACTTTTTATTTCATCGTACGGCTAGAGTAACCATCTTATCGAAGATTGGTTCATTTCTCTATTCGTCGCTGCGAGGTTTAATTTATATGGAATAGTGCAACAGACAAAAATTTGTTACTCTTTAGCACCACCCGGGGAGCACCTGTAGGGGAATGCGAGGTACATTTTCTATGAAATTGATAATACAAATATTATTCATTTACATAATATGATAAAGTACATGTTATGTGTCGTTTTGTTACGTAAGAAACATTACCGGTTTTATTACAAAAAAGTTAAATACGTATTGAATACTTGCTTTAAAAAAGTTTCAAATTATATGCACCGCGCTCGCTGAATGTTCGCCACCTTTTTCTTTTGTCTCGCTTTGGTTACGTTAGGTTATACTTGCGACAGGTCGCATGCTTCTAAAGGAAGCATGAGGGTGCTAGACACCCTCGGGACGTAGGTCGACCCACTTACCACCTGCAGGCGACCCGAGCGCGTGACCAGGGCGCGGAGAATGCTCACGCGATCCAAACTCTGATTCACACTTTTGCGCCACGCGGCCGGTGGGGTTTTTAGCCGGTATGAATCGCGGCATAACCCTCCAGCTGTTGCCCCTGTCCCCAACGACAGCTGGAGGCGTATCCTATGTAGGATTTTCCCCACAAAAAAAAAAGGTTAGACTTGCGCAAAGGATAACGCGAACTTGCCTCGGGCGAGCGCGGTGCATTTAATTCGAAACCTTTTTAAAGCGTATTCAATACGTATTTAACTTTTTTGTAATAACACCGTACAAGTTTAAAAGAAACGGAGTGAGTATATACTCCGAATATATCTAATGGTTCTGATCAAAACTGTTATTATGATGCCTACAATTATTTCATAATAAATAGAGAATTCGTATAACTGAATAATATACATGAAGTGTTAGCGATAAATAACACGCAACAAAGTCTAAAAGTCGCGGCGACAGTCAGACGGACAGTCAAATGAGACTCGCGGACAAAGAACACCCGCTTCACAGTACGTTGTAATTTCCTATTCAATTCACAGCCAACTATTCTCCTAAAGACATATTTACGGAAGACCAGACCGGTTCAGATAAAAACACATTTACTGAGAAGACTTTACCGAGCTATCTTTAGCAAAGAAAGAGTATTGAGTCTTTGAACTGTTGAAGACATAAAAAAAATTCAAAAATTGTTGGACTTAGAAAATAACTTCAAAATTGCTAAATCTTTACGCGTCTAGATAAAATTGTATTCAGTCAGTGTATTTTGTTTATTCGGGTTAATCCCGAAACAGCTAAACCAATTATGACGAGATTTTTACAGCAAGACGAGAAGAATTTTCATAGTGTAATGTAGGAAACATATCATTACGCTTCCATTGGGGCTTGACACTAATGGTAATTAGCAGAAGCAACTTCAAATTAGTGTAATAGAGACTAAAGTAGTAATAATTACATTAAAAAAACAGTTTTATAAAGTGTTGAATATAGTTTAGTATTACAATAATAAGAAAGTACTACAATATATGTATAATAGGTATATAGTTATCAATTATTAATTCACGTGTTAAAAATACATTAAAATATAAAAAATCTGTTTAAACCAATGCCGCTAACCGTTTCATCTATGAAATGACATTTGTACATCCGTATACAATAATATTTATAGCTCTGATTAGATTAGAAAAGTAGGTGTAACATAACATTTTAGAAATAAAACTTATTTTATCTCTATACACACATAATAAATTCCAATTTAAAATCTATCGAAATGGTTCTACTAGTAACGCAATAAAAAATCGTTAAAATTTCAATAAAATCAAATTACATGTTTACTATGCCACTCACTATTTTTTTAAGTGAAACTTCTTTAGGCGCGTGTTGCGGTATTTTTGGTAGGAGATAAATTTATAATAACGCGTCATGACATGCTACGAAAGCATGACCGGCCGTATTGCGCTTGCGCGGCTTGCGTCAAACTAGCGAAGCGTAGTATAGGAGCCTGTGTACATGTAATACTGATATTTTGCAACTCATCACACATTTGATTGATTAATATACTTTAGAAAAATGTATATAATTATTGCTCTAGGTGCCAATAGATATGAACACCACACTAATGTTAATAATGTCAATAAACAAATTCTGAAACTTAAAAATTTTAATAACACTATAATTAATATGAAAATTCAATAGAGAACATATTTATTTAATTGTTTTGAGTTTTCACTTCTTTTGGCAATCCTTTTTTTTTAAATCACGATGATAGCAAACAGGCATGCCAGCCGCCTGATGTTAAGCTGTCACCGCAGCATATGGACGCTTGCATCACCAGAGATGTCATATGCGCGTTGCCGACCCTTTAATATCCTATTTACTTTCCCCTTGAAGAACTCCATACTGTAGTCCCCAGGAAAAGCCTCAGCTGGAAGCTCATTCCACAATTGGAGTGTTCGTGAGAGGAAACTCCTCTGGAACCGAACCGTCCGAGACTATATCGGTTCCAAGGTGTGAGGGTGAATTCCCTGCCGATGTCGAGCGGTACGATGATGGAAAGTGGACACAGGCATAATGTTGAACAATTCCTCGGAACACAACCCATTATACAAACGGTAGAACACGCATAAAGAGGCGACGTCTCTCCTTAAACTTAATGGTTCGATACCGTTTGGGAGCTTGGGATCCCCAACAATTCTGACAGCTCGTCTTTGAGCTGAGTCAAATGGCCCAAGTTGGTATCCTGGTACACCCACCCAGAGATGGCAACAATACTCCATATGGGGTCGGTCTTGCGTTTTGTACAACAGCAGTCTTTGCCCAGGGGTGAAGTACCGTTTCGCCTTATTCAGAACACCGTCTTATCATAAGACTTGAGACACCCAAGCCAACCTCACCTGCATGTGGTGCACTCTGCTGAATAACGAACGAGGCAATGGCGAAAGCGGGGTGGTAGGCTTTTACAGCCTGACTGGGTCGCAACCACCATGAATATGGCGGAATAGCCCGTCATAGTGATTCGCTTCTGCGGGTCGCGTTTCGGGATCAGCCTGTGCATATCCAGCTTTTCGCAGGCCGGTATGACAACGGCGACCGGCGATGGATGTGTCACTCGGTGGTCGCCATTGTTTTTGGATTGTACTGAGCTTACCACCAGGAAAAGTGCAGTCATTTAGCCGTGCTACAATAAAAAAAAACACCGAGCTAAATACATACATCCTTATGATGCCTCGACTTTTTATTTTATTTTTTGCATCTACAACAATGTAACTTGTGTCCTTGTCTAGAAAGGTTAACTTTAAGTATACTAATAGAATATACATACAATATCGAATTGCTATATTATATATATATATATATATATAATTAAAATCAAAAAGTCAGAAATTATGTTATTCCCCGTTGAAAGCTTAGTGTTGTTATCTTTAAATATATTCTCATTTAATATCACGTAAGAGAGTACTCCGACACTAGCTTATATAAAAAAAGATATTAAAATCCATTTACGACACGATTAACATATATTTATAACCATTTAAACTTTATTATACCGTTACTTGGTTTCAGATTTAGTCCAACAGATCATATTATGTGATAAGTACAAAGGGCGGCCTTATTACCGACGGCAATCTCTTCTAGACAACCTTTAGACGGATACGATCAGAGGCAAAATCATACGTATGTATGTAATTTTGTATGTTTGTCCTCTGTGCATGCCGAAACTACTACTGAACAGACTGTGATAATAATGTAGTAGCGTGTTCTGTGGACGCCTGAGATGGTTCCTAACCCAAAAAATCTATACATGTATATATAAATGATTTTTTAGTCAATACAATTGCCTTCAAGAGAGAAAGGCCTTTTTCTTCTTATTGAAACTTTTTACACTACATTTGATATTGATTTGACTTGTTTGACATATTTCAATGAAACATCAGTTATCACAATTAATCAATTCCATTTGTATCAATGTTATTGTTTAAGAATTTATGTACTTCTGACATGGATACGAGGACATACTGGGATCCAGGGTAATGAAGCTGACCTTCTTGCTAAGGAAGCTATCCAGACTGGATATTCTGTTCACTATAAAATCTATGTTCAGGATTTATCCTCCCCAAACAAGACTGCCAACCCAATTACAGGGAAATCATATACTTCCACTCAGAACAACATTTTCGGTAAGCCATGGCCATATAAGTTTCGTGACTGTTGCATGTTTGCTGCATGTACTATCTGTAGACTGAGGATCTACTTGTAGACGTGAACTCTCCAGTCCATCTTGCAAAGCTCAGAATCAGGGAAGACTCATTACGTGAAAGTAGGTTGGATGAAGACACTGTAGAACATATTTTTTCCATTGCCCCGATTTAGTATTGTATTGTATGATATTTTACTTAACAGTAATTATTATGTCAATATATATTTATTTAAAGCATGATGTCTGTAAGTGTTGTGTTTGTCTTTGTGTATCTGAGTGGCCTAATCTGGAAGAAGTAAATTATATAATAAAAATTTAATACTACCTATAAAGTGACTCTCCCATGACTGACTTGTCACTGGTAGAATTCATATCTATGAAATTCCAATATTGGTCCAATCTCCAATCCAATCTCTGGTACTACTGATCCGATTTTGAAAATTCGTTCACTGTTAGAAAGATATATTATCCCTCAGTGTTATAGACAATAATACAATGTTTATTTTGGCAAATATATATTTTCAATAGTTAATCACAAGGAATATAAATGAAATCGACAAAAAATCATTTATCGCCAATATATGTAGGTTAGTTTTTATCTTAATTAGAACATTCCGGTAGGTGGTACTGCGAACGGGTTCTAAGCTTATTTTAAAAGATTTCTCTGATACTAACTGGGTATATGTTTGAGTGAGTCCCTGAATATTTTGGATTAACAGTTGGAAATGGTAGGTGTCGCTGCAATCGGGTTTTCGATTTATTAAGATTTCTCGCATTTAAAAATACAATTGAAACCGGTAATAACCGATTTGGTGCAGACGAAGTTGCACGGGTCAGCTAGTATAATATAAATAAAACAATGATATTTGAAATATCATAAATGTATGAGAAAGGATTAAAAAAAATCGATTTGAAGTGTTTAATGTCCTTGTTACAAAATAAAAAGTAAACCTTCGATTTTTAAAATAAATTAACTCACAACTCAATTTTGGGAGTTTTTGGCGGGATCTTGGAATGCTATGTATTGGTCTTTATATTTTATCTATAATCTTGTATTATTTGGCTCTATATTGTGTAATGTTGGTGGTGCTTTACGTAATATAGTTTGGTTATTGTGCACAAGTGTAGTGGATTGGAAATAATACAGTAGTCCGGTGAAGGTGTTAAGACCTTGCATGGTCAATAACGTAGTCAGTTCGAAAAAAAAAAAGGAAATAATACCATGGAGCATACTTGGTCTGCATATGGCAGACTTGCCACAAAAACTACCAGGAAAGTTCTAACAAGATGGCCACCATCTTGTTAGTGCATTGATATTATACCAAGAAACTTGTAATATCGATACTCACTTGAACATGGAAGTAATAATCTGAAAGATTGGGAGCCAAAACAAAACTCAATGTTCAAATCTCGGATACATAACTAATTTTTAATAATGCTTCTGGTATAATATTCTTAACTGTATTCGCAGCTCCTAACGCATTTATTATTCTATTGTTATTATTTTTTATCGCAATAAATAGTTCAGTTATTAAAAAATCGATAGCGCGATATTATCTATGATCACATATCAACTTATTCCAATTTTCATAACGATTGATTGATTTGTATAAAAGTTGATGTGGTGCAGCGTCACCTGGTGGCATCTCATAGTAAATTGGTTAGCATGATAACCTTCACCGTGGTTTTCGATTTGATGTGCCATCATTAATATTGATTAGTGAAACGGCGTTAGATTTTATCAATCATTCTTAGACATACACCTACGTTTATTTATTTATATATATATAAATATATATATTTTCTATGGTGGTAGAGCCACGCTGAAACTATTACTGGTTTCAGCATGAATGGGTCAGCTCGCCCGGAGTAGCACCACCCTCTCATAGAAAACCGACGTGAAGTAACAGTGCTTGCATTATTGCGTTTCGTTCGGTCAGTCAGAGCGCCGGAGGCCCACCTCCCTCGCCTCCTC
This sequence comes from Antheraea pernyi, assembly GCA_015888305.1. Classification (NCBI taxonomy): domain Eukaryota; kingdom Metazoa; phylum Arthropoda; class Insecta; order Lepidoptera; family Saturniidae; genus Antheraea; species Antheraea pernyi. Next base: position 504,443 of record MU158834.1, on the reverse strand, counting down.
TCTCCGCTCCCTCTCCCTCCCCTAACCCTTCCCCCCCAAAGGGTGGCAACGCACTTGCGACTCCTGTAGTGTTGTTAGTGTCCATGGACGGTGGTGATCACTTAACATCAGGTGACCCACCAGTTCCTTTGCCACCTATGACATAAAAAATATATATATATATTGCAAAACACAAGTAATGTGTAATATTATTATTTATTATGTAATAATATACACGAGTAAACATATTAAAAGTGAATGGAGAGGTCCAAGTTAAATGGCCGCATTAATATTATACAGCTCACGTAAAAGATATTATTCAAAGTACGTCACAATATCTCAAACGACTCCATTAAAACGTGACCCCACGCTGATAATATTGCTGTCTGCTTTAATGTAATACTAAATGAATGTGCTAAAGGGATCATTTTTAAACGGATCACCATAGATTAAACGAAGATATTTATAGTTAACGTTTTTGTCTATTTGTATTTTTATAATTAATCTGTACATATAAATAAAATTGTCTATGATTAATCTCGGAAACGGGTAAATCGATTTTCACGAGAACTTTACTGGCAGATAGATTTTTTTAACAGCATTATCTGGGCTAATAATAAGGCTTTTCCATATAGGCGTAGCAATAATTAAAAGAGGTATAGCTAAAACCCTGAAAAAGATGCTAAATGGTACAACTACAATAAACAATTAAAAATACAACTTACAATTAAACCAGAGAAAATACACAATTCTCAAAATCAATAAAACCACTTTTACGAGAACTAAAACGCGACCACTATCTAATCTTCAATAAAAAAGATGTATTATAAAAAATATAATAAATACATAATCACCAATTTTTTTCGTCAATATAATTTACTACTAACACTCAATTAGGAATACAAATATATGAATAACTATAAAATAATAATGTAACAATATTGATACCTGTACACAGCATATCTGTAAATACACATAAAAAACAACACACAAACACAGCCATAAAAAACACGACACATCAAAAAAATTAGTCGTTAAAGTTATTATCAAATATCCACTTACCTTGAATACGTTCTTCTTTAATATCTTCTTTATTCGTCACAAAACGCTATAGATTGGCCAATCTTACTCAAAAACGTTACCGGAGTCAAAAGAAAGCTGTCCGAACTGTGTCATCTTGTGTGGGTGGACCGCCGTATATATTATACGCGTGTATAATGTAATATTGTGTGTCCGAGCGAAAGTAATTACACCGGAGTGCCTACATTTCGCATCGGCACTCTATAATACTAAATACCGATCCAGCATTTTAGGAATGCACTTTCGTCCCACCTCACAAACAAATATCCCTTTGAAATCGACAATGATTTAAATGAAACTACGAAATATGTCAAAGATAGCAAATAGGATGATGACTCACCGTTGCCTGGGAAAAAATGCAACACAAGGAATATGAAATATGACACACTGATAATTTATATCTTTAATTGAGTAATACGTTCGAAAATGCATTCATACTTGGTCGTATAAGCGTCTCATCATCGGACACACCCATCGACCGAATATCTCTTTAGTAATTTAAAATTGTATGATTATATTACTCCAATATGAGCAATAAAATGAATTATCCCGATGGGAGGTTGACCCGTATCGGTCCGATTTGGCGGCGGAGGAAATTAAACCGATACAAAATTCCACCGAATGCAAACACATCACTTTAGGCCTTTAAGTGATGTGCTGAATATCGATAGGATAGTGGAGCGGTTTAAGAGGGCCCGTGACCACCGCCCCTACACACATATTAGTAAAAAGATGCGTCGATTTCAAGCCTCAATTATTAAAAAAAAAAATTACTTCTTAATTAATCATTTTCAAATATTATATTATACATTGAAGCTTCAATTTCGTGCACTGGACGCCATACAGATCAAATTCCCGTAAGCAGTCCGACGATGGGATAAGGTACGAGGTACAATACACAATTATAAAACCTGAACAAATTTTTAAACATTTTTATTTTTTTGTATTTCCAATGTCACTCCTGATTTCAACCACGACATTCTACAAACATATAATATAAATTATTCCAAAGGATAAAATAAGTCATTATTAAAAATAGAGTAGATTAAATCTTTCAAAAAAAAATTATTAAATAGATAAAAACTTGTACAACATTGCATCTAGTTAAAAAAAAAGTTCTCGCTTAGTTACTTTTAATGTACATATTTACAAAATGTATTTTACAGTAACAATGATCTAGCGTCTTTAGGTATTGTTTCTATCACATTGCCCTTTCAAAATGTGCCACTTCTAGTATTCATATGAGCTAAATGAAAGACTTTACTACAATCGTAATCCATTTAGCAACCATCGATTAACAATCGACTGTTTCGCAACCGTATCGATAAGGTATCGTCACAACACTAATTTATTAAAATAAATAAGTTGCTAAAACAACCGATTTCTACATCAAATGAGTAAGCTCAAATTTTCACTTTAAATTCACGAACCTTACTTAAAATACACTTAATATGAGACTGATAACCTCCCATCTCGAATGTTCCATCATGTGAACATCTACACACATGAAATATATTTTTTAAAGGCATTTTTTTTAATTACCTTTAATGTGCCGTATAGATCTTTAATTTACATTACATTAAATCAAAAACAACAAAGTCGATAGATTGTAAAAATGACACAAACATATGGCCACACAATTTTTTTTGGTAATATAATAAAATCATAAAATTCACTGAAAGATGAAAATATTGGCCATAATTATAAATACAGTTAGAATTTATCCGTATTTAAATTACTCCATTTTACGTCAAATCAACTTTGTCGTTTTTAATTCTATAAGACTTACTCATATATTTTTAGTAACATTTGAACCCACATATATTTGAATGAATTTCATAATAAAAAAATAACGTAAAATAAAAAGAGAATGGGTTTGCGTGTGTAGAGTTAACAAGAACAACAACAAGCTTTTAAACGAGATTCGAATTATTGCACAGCGTACATTCATCAGCCCTACATGAGTAATCGCCTTAAACGCAATGAGGGAACGTCGAAAAACTTAATTCCACATTTAAATATATATTTATACACTTTCTCGACATATTTATTTCGTTTTGCGATCATCCGCCGACTAATATCATTTCAAAGTCAGTACAAAATCAAATATATATAAGTTTTTAATGTATTTTAAAGGAAACGTTAATGCCCAATGTTTTTTTTTTAATATTAAAATTATGTGCAACTATATTATAAAGCTTTGAAATACTCAAAAAAATACCTCGCTAAATTTCAAGTTTAATTTTTAAGAACAATTAGGATTGCACGTAACATTTATTAAATTTTACATAAAGATCAATGTATACAAAACGGACCAAGTACACTTTTAATAAAAAGAAAATTCACTCTTCGCTTTTAATAATAGCATTAATTACATTTCAAAGATTTTTTAATATTTATAGGTAACGCAAATAATCAAGTATTTTTTGCTATTTCTTTAAAAACTCGACTTTAAAACCAACTTCGAGTTTCAACCGTTTGCTAAACATTGCATATCTTCATTCGATCAAACTATAGTTCAAGAAATAACAAAAAACATTAAATAATTTTCTATAATTTTATAATATCTATATATACTGGAAACAAGCGTAACAATTAATTTTATCTCTTGAAAGAATCCAGTACTATTTTCTACCTTTCAGCGCACTTTATAATACTGTTACAATATTCTAGCAAAATTAATACTTCTTGAGGCACTTAAAAGGCACTTTTAATTATTACTGGATGAAACTTTGACATCTAAACGCATTATTTTCATACTTACTGACGTGATTTAGTACTATTTTATATAATGCATGTTGGTCCCTTTAACTTTTAACGGATGATAAAGTTCCAGGTAACAGTGTTCTATTTTTTCTGATATAAATTCGAAAGTATCTTTACATTAGTTGACTTCACAGGTATTAAAAAAAACATTATTTATAGGAAAAATCAACCAGTTTAGAGCAATTACTTGATTGATAAAATCTTTAAGTACGTCGTCATAAATTAAAAAAATAATAGTTTAACCAATATCGTAAAATCATTAAACAAACAAGACACACTAATACCTGTCAATTTATAACGTGTATTATAGCTTATATTATTATTTTCAATCATCAAATATATATCCAATTTACTAGTGATTTCATACTCTCCCGCTTACACTGTTAAATTAATTTTGGTTACTAGAAATTTTTTAATACACTTATCGACTGAGATCCCATTGATTTTATCATTTAAAAAAACGTTTAACCTCCTTATATTACATGTATATATAACAACAGCATCATTATTTATTTGAATTGTATATAAAAATGTATAATTAAGTACATACATATAATTATAGACAATGAAATATCAGTCGATATCAAGGAAATAACCACTGTAACACTCATGCCTTAAGATCTAATATATCTGTTATATCGGATGGTTCACAAACAATGTTAATATACATATAAGCACACACTGGGAATGTTAAGTTACTTATACAGGTATCAATAACAGGACCTGGCCTCTATGAAACCGAGCGCTGTTCAGTCATCCGTTAAGGATTTACACTCTGACCTCCACGACCATCATATCTAACTGTACACGAAACTAAAACACATACGAGGTGTTCTTCATAACCTATACTGATCGAACAGTACGAGAAATACCGGGAAATTGAAGGCACATATCTAAACGAGCCCTCCAATCCACACCTCATATATATAGAATATATATTTATAAAAGAAAAAAATATACTATTAAAAGAGATCACCTACGTACGATTCCAACGTCATTTGCAGCAGCAGCACCAACAATAGCACCAATCGGGAGATTTATACGATGATAAGGGAAATCTTAAATTCTATTCGATTCGATGTGTTCAGAATAAAAAGACCAACTTAAACACTAATTAGAGGATGGCACTCGATTAATGGCCTGAGAATTTATGAGTAAAATGCATTAGAATAAAAACTTACAACTTTAATATAATTCATTATACAGGGCAAAGGTTGAACTGTAACGTATCAATTAGAAAAAAAAACAATAACGTGATACAAAATGTTGTATATATTAACATACCTTTTCCTGTGACTGTCAGCATGTTTTTAAATTTATTGCAAAATGAAAGTTCCGTATGTTCTGCTGCAAACCTACCTCTAAATTACATTGTTATCAACTCATAACTTATTGATGTAATAAACAGAGTTACTTACTCATTTCTAATTTTCGATTCGGTTACTACTTCTATACTTCTGATCCATTTTACACTAATTCAACAGAAATCTACCAAATGATCTAGTCAGCATACAGCATTACTTCTACAATTCCACGTACTAATCTTTTAGTACAAACACAAAAGATATACTAATACTAGCGGGCAGGGCGGACATGGCACTGCCTTGATAATAAAAAAAAGCCTAAAATTCAACAGCAGCACCACCTACCGGGTACAATTGTGAATCTAAACCATTCTTGATTCCACATAAACATTCGAAAAAATTCCATCAAAATCTGTCTAACCGTTTAGGAGTTCAGTCAGACACACACGGACAGAAGAATTATACATATAAAGATACGTTGTATTACTAATTATATTGATAATTTAAGATCATATCCGTTCACAATACAATCATTGCCCTGTATAAAGTGGAGATATAAACATAATTTACATAGTAAAACGTTTTGTTACGCTAAGCCTCGCGCGTCTCACATGTTTTGGTAAAAACGAGTCACAATTTATCTTCCTCTCTCACTCTCGACTATGTATCATACAGTATTTTCACTTATGTATATTATTTGTTCCATTATTATTGACTCATCGAGTTGTGTCCGTTTTGATTTTCGAGAATTCCTTGATTTACTTTCGTTTTTTGTTTACAAAAACTGTCTCAATATATTCATTACTTTCCATGATAATCTAATTAGTTGATTTGCGTAAATATTCGTATTTTATTATGCAGATAAGATTATATATTAGTATGTTCCTTAGTTGTTATATTATGCGAAAAGGTATTATGCTAAAAATATGTAACATTCATATTAGAAACTTGTTTTAAAGCTTCTCAGATAAACAATAGAACCATTTAAAATAATTTTACCAATAAATAACGCCTTGCCTGTCTAAACGTTTCATCAACTTAACTACGCAATTAGTCAAATAATTCACGAATCTCTACGAAATCCTCTATATACGTCAGGTGCAATGAAACTTTTAAAGAAAGATACTCGTGCGAATGTCAAACTCGATACGAGATTAAGTTATAACTTGACAACTCAAAAACCTTATGCAACTTAAAAGTACTCTTGCAACGTTATCGTAAGGTGTACGGCCTGATGTCACGTATTAAATAAATAAATAAAATGAATTTCGACATGATTTAAACGGTTTAACAATTTTCGCAACGAGACCACCGAGATTTAAAAAAAAAATAGCGTGGGCCGAACGGTTCAGTGGGCGGGCGGAAGTGAGAGCGTCACGGCGGAGCCTCTCCGTCTCTTTCTGATTACAATAAACACGTGTTCGGATAAACGAGATGCGCGACATAGCATTCGCAACGTAACAAATCACATGGCCAAGGCTTTTACGACCACTTTCAGTCGACGTGATGCAACTGGGTTGCTGCATCGTGGCTTTCGTCGAAAATATATCGTTATTGTGCCAATGATTATTATAAAAAAATATCATCACATTCAAGTCACGTCTCTTGTAATTAAAAAATAAAACAACAATAATCATTGGTCTTGCGGATTAAACATTTTGCAAACAAGGAACAATTTATCGAACGATCGTACGTACTTATTAAAATTGATCATCATGCTCTTATCATTAATAATTATTATTTTTACTTCAATACGTTTAAAAACTTGGCTATACAAATTACTTGATCTCGTTAATTATAATGATCGGTAGTCTTGCTAACCATGTGTGGTTTACCATCAAATTATTGAAACCTGAAACCACGATAATAGCAGACGTTCTACCCATTAATTCGTAAAGATCGGGCGTGGTTTTTTATTACGTGGAAATACACCTGACGTCACGTCACTATGTGGAAGCGTAGTAAAGAGTGCCATAAAATGGCGCGGGTACGACAGTCAAGCACTACAATTTTATATTTACACTACATTATCATACTTTGATTTTATACAAAGTTCGGTGGAGCTGTGAAAGACCGCCAGGTCAATAGCTTGTAAGGAGTATGGGAAAAAACTTTGGCATTATCACGATGTTTTCCTTCAAGGAAACGTAAAACTCATTTTAGAGTCCGCAGCCATCTTACGTTTTCTATTTAGAATCATGCAATAAAAAACATAGTTAAGGAAACGTACGCTGATCATTGGTGTTTTTATCGAAATGTAACAACGCGAACAAAGAATGAAGTTCTTCAGATTTATCTGCTCATTCGTTGGTCTAACGCACACGCGGAAAGGGCTATGTTATTCGATTATACAATACTTGGTTAATTGTTCCTTTTCTATCTTAGTAATACTAGATTTGTGTAGGGTATAAAGCGAAAAACGTGACACATTTTCTTAAATTAATTAAAATAAGTATTTAAACGACGTAAATACTCATCTCACTTTAAAAAAATAATAGAATATTTATTAATTTAGCGTGACGATTAAATTAATTGTATTTAAAATTAGATATAATTTTCTATTATTTAATATTTCTTACAAAGATATTTGTAATTTAAAGAAATTACTTAAATTTCACTTAATACATACATGTCGTCTTCAAATATTAATCCATATATGCCTACGATATACAAAATCAAATTACTTTATTCAACTTAAATTCTGAGAAGGCAGCTAAGTGCCTAAAAAAATACCAACGGTTCGGGAAACATCCCAATTATAGAACAAGCTAACAGGAAATTCGGATGAATAAATAAATTATTATAAATACTAGAATAGGTAAAACATAAACAAAATCGCAATATCCTACATATTAGGCCGCAATCGGTCGAATTGTGAAACCCGTATCTCTTCGTAACTTTACGATGCAATCTTCAGCAGACCAATCCACGGAGGTGCACGGCGCAATGACGGGAATTCGAGACTTCCTAGCTCTCTGTACGTGACATATTTATACACGTTTAATTAAGCCTTGACGCGTAATTAGTGTCACGAGTACGTTACACGGTGATAGGACCCATCCAGTCCGGTCCAACTACTTTCTTATCGCAACAATTATTATATCCAATTTAATTTGCTACAGTTTCGAAAGGGACATTCGATTCTAGTGAAAAAAGCAAACCGGTCTCCTGTTACAGATATTAAAGAAATACCCGCTTCGCTAATGAAAGCAATTTCGGTAACTGTACTGATGAATACTGTGAACGCAAGAAATGAGAGAAAATGGAACGAAATATTGCAGTTTAGATTCGCAACACGATCACAACGATATATGTATGTACTTATAGAGAAGACAATAATTCCGGAATACATCTAGTTAAATGAACCGGCACGAGGTATACGGTATACCGGTCATACATAAATCATGTGGGGAACACGCCGAGAATCGAGAGTTGTGCACGCGTCGCGAGTGTATCAAACGCATTAGACCATCGACGATCGCAGGGGAAGGACGTCGCCCACGCGACATTTAATGCAATCATGAGCCAATACAACGATTATATCACCGTTTATGTAGGAGGCCGTATAAGGTTAATGTACAAAGCCGATCACGTATTTTAAACGTATAAAAAATTTCCCACGTAAAAGCGTCCGGAACGGAACTAATCCGTGGCACGTACGAAAGATTAGCATTTGAAAACGTTTTGTTTGTAAGCCTGTTGATCTGTCAATAGAAAAAGTATGATGGATCGACCCCGGCACAAAAGGATTTGTTTCCAGAGCGAAACTGCCTTTGAGTTAGCGATCGACGCGTGTGGAATACATTATGGATTACAAGTACCAGGCACACGAGAGTTCTTTGGAAACAAGAAGTCGCCGTACAATGTTATAAACCAGCTTTACTTATTAACAACTTGGAAAATCTAGACCCAGAGTCTCTTGTCAATACAAGTTTTGAAACAGATGAATCTGTGTCAAAGTCATAATATGATTAGCATATAAACGCGGGTAACAATAAAGTGACATTGTTCAGTCATTGTTTGATCTAAAACTTCCAATCGCTAAGCTTCCGCAGCTATACAAATTGTTACTATCAATAAACATAGGAACGAAAATGACAATTGTAACCAAATAGTCGGAGAGTTTACACACAATCCCGCTCGATTCCCACGTAGCTGTCACCGACCCACTATGCACACAGCCTATCGACGCATCTACACCACTCTAGTGGACAATCGTCCTAACAAAGCCTTACCGACGGTGCTCTCCGGGTCCAATCATTTCCCACGCCGTAACGGTCGAGTTCGACCAGAACGCTTAGTTTGAATTTATGGACACGGAACTAACGTCGCTTACACAAACCAATGCCCACCCGCTCAGGTCACTAGTAAAGTTGTTGCCTAACAAACCGGAGATGTATTAGAAACAAACGAGACGTTACTATATCCGTGGTGACACAGCCGAAACCGCGCAGAGATCGCAACACAAAAGCATGACCGATAACGTTCTTTCAATAACACAAGAAAACATTGTTTGAACTATTGTAAATAATATACAATGTCATGTTCAATAGAAAACACAACGACTCTACTAATGCAAAAAAAATGTGACTCATTCGTTTCATAACTCTACAGAGATTGATGTCGCCGAAGAATGTTTTCTTGAAGTTACAAATCATTTAGATAAATTTGCCACATTTGATTACAACAGAGATATTAAATAAGTTTTCGCCGACACACACCTCGGTGTTTTCACCGTTATTTTTATTCATATAGTTCAAGTTGATGACAGGCTCGATTGCAAATATTTATTGTCCGACATGAAACCAACAAATCACCTCGAATAAGCTTTAAATTTCTCGCATGTATTTTTTTCATATCGTTTGTGTTATTTTGATTTATAGTCCGCACTCTCTAGTAGATGTAGTAAGCAAACAAACACATTTCATTTGTTTCGGTGCAGTGTAACACAATATGCGAACGGAAAGATGTGTGCGCGGTGACGCGGCAAGCACGCAGTTTACGCTATTCTCGGCGCGGGCCTAATTTTAACCATCTGCGTCTCCCAGTCTAGCTTTAGGAAGTGGGCCGGCATGATTTCGTTGAATTAATCGAGCCAGATATCTCGGCGAACATCGTAAAATATACGAATCGTTACAACGTTTTATTTTTTAATCCCATCGAGCGAGCTGCTAAAGGAAGTGTAACATTACGTTTTAGAAAAAAAATGACATTGGAATTTATAGAGCAGTCGTAATAAATACGGAGCTTAATTGGGCTTAGATAGAATCAGGGGTGACGTAATATGCCAATCAAAGGATACAGTGCAGATGTTTGTATATTAAGTTGAAATATAATCGCAGTACCAATTATCTAAGGAACAGAAACGCTACTCGGATGATACAATCCGAACCAAATCTATAATGGATCAGATGCGTCCAGCTCTAGCGTCAATCCGGTAAACGAGAACGCATAAACGTACACGTCGAAGCGCATGCATGACTAAACAATATACCTTTTATTCGTTACATTAGAAACATCATTATTCAAAAGTAAATTCATTCCTTCTTAATGTATACAGTAAAATAAAAAGTATGATTGTGCTCATTATCTACTTGGTTCTTTATTAAAAATTGCAATACACTATTCTGAACACGAATATAGTAGGTTTTTTTAACTTGTGTTTTGCATTTTTTTGTTTTGATATAACCAATCCAGCAGAATTTAGCAAGGAGTCTAGTGGAATATGGTTTAATTTTAACAATGAATCGTTAAAAGCGTTGTTTATTCCTTTAGTTTGTAGTTTCAGTTAAAGGCAACACTTTCCAATTAGAAATATCGTAGCTAATACGATCCTACTATCTAGTATATATATAATGTTCTAATCAGAGTAATAGAGTTGCGGAAGCAGCTGGAGATGAACTCAGGATAGTGGTATACCGGTGTGCATACAAATGGCAATGTCCAACGCATACAAAAGGGGACCTCCGCAGCAAATCATTAGAATTGCGGTACACCAGATGTGAGCAGAATAGTTTAGCCGATACTAACCACTGATAATGATGATGCTGATTACTTGGCGCCCGATTCTAGAATGTTTAGACAGTTTCTTAAGTTTTCAAGACTTATTTTAATTAAGGATATCTTTATCTTATACCAGCAAATATGTAATATATAAGATTTAATTAATCAGCAATGCATTAATTACTACTGAGGCGTCTACATCTGTATCTGTATTTTCTTACTCTCTAACCTAATGTTAATTCCATTTTTGAGAAATAGTGATTTTTTGCATATTCAAGAGAGTATTAATACATTGTAAACATAAGATTTGTTAAAGTAAAGACAGTTATATTATCGAAAGAGAGCACGCTTGTGTTTGTTTGCAAAACAATTTATTATTGCGGTAGATAACAGATGTGAGAGTCGATTGAATGTGTCAAAACGTTAACAGGAATGACGTACAATGTAAACGTCGAGGCATAATTTCCGCGGTGGATTTGCGACGCACCACACCAATGCATCTCCGTGCGCCAATTTGTAACCGCCGACATAAACCGGCAATGTAACGAAGCCCCTAAACAACAACATAAGCGTGGAGAGAGCGGCCGGTGAAATATCTCAGCGGTTGACATGCCGACAGCCCAAGAAGCTAGCTCGGACTTTACATTCGCCGACGTAACGAAGGGAGCCGCCGCATCGACTCGCCCATTGTATTTATGCCTTAAACACAATTTATTTATTCGCCAAACATTACGGAGACACAAAATCTTGTCCATAAATACATGTGAAAGCACATATCAAGTATCGGAATGCAAACGGCGGAGCTCGCGCCTGAATTATGCAAGAGAACGGAGCGGCCGCGGGCCTGCCGTACTACACCTACTGCACGAAGTGGACGCAACTCCTAAAATAATACGGCCGTGGATAAACGCACGGAGCCGCTACAAATAACGCGAACACCGAAATTTCTCCGAGACTCGTCCACGACGGGACCGGCGCTTTCGCTCTGTCTCCTTGGTTAATTAACTCTTCCATTTGTTGAAGGACGGCGCGAAAAGAATTTATTACGTCCATCGCTCTTATCGAAGTTCCACAAAATAGCGGACCATCGATATGAAGTCCAGACAAATCTCTTCATTTATTCGCTACTCGGGGACACGGCAAAGGCGTATTGCAAATATCAGTTTCGAACCGTAACGCCGCCGAGGGCCAATCGATCTCGCTCTCGGGTGGTCCGCCGGTGCGAAGTTAATTACAAGGGAGAACCGATCATTTAATGTGAATTTCGTAAACATTAATAATTTTTGAAGCATTATATCGGTGGTGCGTTTACGTGTCGAATACTAAATTAATGACTGGTGCTGTAGCCTGAGCTCGGTTTGACGAACGCCCGTCAATGCATCCTTATGACAAATCTCGAAACTTTACAGTGAAACGATTACCCAACCTCATGTTAGAACAATAGCCGAAGAACAACGTTCATTAATGACTGATCTTAGAAACGGCGAGGGTTCGAAGCCGTAATCCTAGCGCCACACGCAGCGATGATTACAACGCAGCCATTAGTCAAATTAGCTTTATTGTTGGCCGCGAGTTGCACAAGGCGACCGATCGGCTTACACGCAGACAATTATGTGGGCACATTAGCCGCGTACAATACGATGAGTCAACAGAAATTGCGTCTCGGGCGTCTATCAAAACAATAGTATTGATAAGTTAATAAAGCGAGGTGCGACGGCTAACGAGCGATTGCGGCCGGCTCGGTCTCCAACAAAATAGATACATGCGTCTCGCAGCTCCGCGAATGGAATACCTTATTCGACAGTGAGTTACCGCGCAGGAGTACACGGCTCGTGGAACGTTGACGATATGACGGTAAAAACAAGAATTCACTGTGTACAGTGGACAGGTTCAAACTATATAACTACAAGCCTTAAACTAGTATGCGAACATTTTGCAAAGCTAGGTACGCATGTTACAAATCAAATGAAAGCCAAAACTGATTTAGGCATTGAAGATAAATCATTCTAGCGATATATACATCAAAAGCGATTACTAAAAATGTTTGAACGGATTAAGATACGGGTGCCGTTGAAACTATACAAGCAGAGGAGAACTCAAGAGCGTCGTGGGTTACGAAACGGGCTTCTCGATTAGGGTAACTGTTGACCCGAGTGCACTGACCGACATCCATATTTACACCGCTAAACCATGCCCGGGAATCGATTCAGCGAAACTATGTTACAGATAGAAAAACGATAATCTACGTATATTATTACTGTGTACATTCTAAAATCAACGAATGTTGCATTTGAGAAAAAATACTTCGAAAAGCTATAAATACGAAGCAAGGTACTATATAATCATTGTTCTTCGCAACATCTACTTTTTTAAAAAGCATAACAAATTTCTTATACGTTCAGATTACAATAAGAAAATAGGACATTGTGAGATTAGCCTTTTCCTTAACCTAAGGAATTGTGGGAAATATGCCACATGTTGAAGTTGTTATAGAATAAAAGAACAGAAATTGCTGTTTAAATTCAAGAAACACCAAAACAGCGAACAGAACACGCCGAGAATACTTAAAGAATGATATTTATGTAAACGACTAGCAGCGATGACAGGTGAAACTGTTCCTAGAGAAGGAGAAAAATGCCGCAGCGGAATATTAAGACACATGGAACGAGTATACACAGGGTTGCCAGCCCTCCTAGAATTAATACTTTTATAGAAAAATCCAAAGGTTTACAGGGTTTAATAATTAAAAAAATTATATATTAAATCAGTGATCACATTAGAAATCAATACACACGAGTCATGCAAACTCAGTTCTCAGATATAGTATAGGTGCCTTAGTTGAGATTATGGTCCCTTTTTAGAAGTTAGAAATAAATTTCTACAATCAACAATGTTGTACACTTGACATCAAGTCAACTAAATAAGAATTTGCTACATCTATCGTAAAAAAGAACGTTAATGACTCGGATATGGGCGATCGATTACGTAAATAATCCTACTTGTTATTAGATATTTCATTAGAAAAAATTCTAGTCGACTGTTCAATATTTTGTTCTCTGAATTTAAAATTATAAATTGCATTTAGCATTTATAAATTGCAATGTAGTAATATTTCTTACTTTGTTTAGTAATATTTCTTACTTTGTTTATATGTAATTTTGTCCATACCCGGAAATTTATTCTATAAAGTCAGCAACCCTATGGACGCGGCATGTCCGCCATGCACAACGGACGCAATAACATGCGCGGCGAATGGTAACACGAGATTGTGATCTAGAGGAGCGGTCATCGCGAACCGAGCCTTATCTCTAACTATCGTAATTACCGCGTGAAAATTTCAATCCGATCTACTTATCGATACGCGAAGAATTATAATCGATTCAACGTGTTAATATACACCGCATCAGTTGGCAGTTTATAATTTATCCGTTATGGACACATTGTAGGATAAATACGGATCAGTGCAACTGCATTAAGTTGAGTATCAAAATAACGGGGCGTCATTGATGTCAATCGATAATATTCGATATATTCGAGCTTAGTTTCTACATGTGAGCAACCTGTTAAACAATACACGAAAATATAAAGAGATGAACACGGCAAGTGTTAAGACGGTTGTTATTTAATAGATTCTAGCGGGCCCGGCAGACGTTGTCACGCCCTGATTATGATAAAATTCTTAATAAATTATATACTAAACCGTTCCTCTTGAATTACTCTATCCGCTGTTTAAAAACCACATGAAAATCCTTTCGGTAGTTTTTGAGTTTATCGCGAACAGACAGACAGACAGACGCGGTAGGGGACTTTGTTTTATACTATGTAATGATAAACACAAAACTTGCAACTTGCTTTCGAAGTGATACGCTTTGAGGTGAATCTATTCCTTTGCACTTTATTCAGTTTAATAACAAAGATTAAGTCTCTTAGCGTTTGATACCATTCTGGAACAGTCTTTGCTATCAGATGAATTGCACTCGTTTGACGGAAGTTCAACCTTAAGGAATTTCAGTCTTTATATCTGTGCTTCTAAATTAACTGACTACTTAAGTGCTCCTAAACGCGAAATGATTTACAATTATCCGATAAGTACATAACAATTTAACTAGTATATCATTTTTATCTGTACAACACAAGTATGGTTAACGTTGCAAAAGAGACGACGCTTTAATTTCAAAACATTTGTATACAATTGTAGACAATTCTATTCGCATACAAGTTAAAAAAAGACATGAACTAATTACTAGGGGACACGCCCACATCGAGGATTACGGACTTTTCTCACTTCGTAAAGGTTATGTCAGAGCTGGGATGCAGAAACGAAAAGAAATAAAATATCGATCGATTTCAACACACCGACAGTGTTTAAGGTCGGAGACAAAACAAGGCGACGCCGGCGGATCACAACGAAATTAAAATATGCAAATCATGGATGAGAATTAATAGTCGGAGTGCAATCGAAACGACGTGGTCCCAGCCGACCGGCTACCATACACGAAACTATGAATAAACACTCCTACGATTAACTCTTACCAGCTCAATGAATCTCTATCCGCATTTGGGTATATTCCATCACTAGTATATTTGATTACCTATCCACGCGTGAATGACGATAATAACTAAATACACATTTTGGGATCAGTAAAATTGTTTATCAGAACACCTATAACCGATTCAAGGTAAAAACATAGTAATAAATAATTTCGTCCAATTTAATTGGTAATCTGTTATCATATACCCGTAAATCAAAGATAAATGCTAATTATATAGGATGGCTATTAAGAATATTGTTTTTTAAAGATTATTTTTGTTTTGTTGATTAAAAGTACACTAACAGAGTTTCGACCTCCACTCTACGGACACGAGGAATAATTAAATGACTAATTCTGATAACTATTAACAAACTGGCAATTTGAGATTGGTACTGGTCATAACCAAACTTTTGCAAAACAACGATACTCTCGCCAAACAAAATCTTCCAACGAGTAAGTCTCTAGAGAAGAATACATATTTTGATTTATATGAGGTTTGGTACAAAATACAAATTTACCACTTCGAACACGATATTCCCCCGGTTGCTAAGTAATTATCGAAATTTAATTTAATTTCCCAAAATATCTCTCCCCTTCATTACTTTCCGTTTATTTACGTTTGTATCTAATGTTCCCAATTTGATAGGAAAGTTTTAAAAAGTTGTGATAACTTGACTTAATTCCCTTCTGCAAAATATACGAAGTTACAGTATGTTTCTCACGGCAATGTCAAGGTATATATCGGTATATCGCGTCCAGTTTGACATGAGAATTTAAAACGATCGTCAGCTCAGCACCACCGAAAGTAATTTTCAATTAAGTTTCTCGATAATCCGGATCACGGGCGACCGGGTGGGGAATTAGAACCGGAGGCGACAGCGCGCTCCCTTGATAATTGGAAACTGTATCTAGTTACGAATAACACCTGCCACTGATCACTACAAGTTTTTTTTTCCTCTCTCTCTCGTATAAATAATAGCATTTCAATGTTGATTGACGGCTCCTTTCAGATATCCTAACTTCTTTCCATGCTAATAGAGCAATCTATATGAACGACTTCCTACAATTTTTATAATCAATATTATTAAACCCCGTTCATTTGGATGTTCGATAGTTTTTACTATGCAAGAATGAAAGGCCGATTCATTCATCATAATGAATAGATACTACCGCTCGTTGGCGCTCCCACTTCCGAACCGCCTGCGCTACCGCAAACCGGTCCCTAGCGTTAATAATTATAAAACGATTTAAAAAAAAAAACAACAACTGATTCATTCGCTACCGATCGCCGCTCTATCCGTTTCGACGTCTCCTATAAAGAGATCGTCAATTTCATTGATACGATTTCAACTGTGTCCAGTTTAATCAGCTCGATTGCTTTAAACGTTATTCGCTTAGAAGGAAATTGTGTTTGAATATTAAGAAATAAAATCTTTCTTTACTAAACATATTCTAATTAAAGATTTCAGTGTCAATCAAAATGAAATATTATTGTAGGCTATTATTAACCGATGTATTTGCAACCTATAGGTAACTATTTCGCAAATTTTACACACTATATAACGTTCCATGTCATCATACACATAAGGAATTCTCGAAAATCAAATCGATTATTATGCGGTCTAATTAATTATTTACAAAATATATTAACAAAATAGTTTATTGTTTGTATATTATTTCTTTTCTCTTAACTATATTTCTTTTATATACTATTAAAGTGACTATTCCGAAACAGTCGTAATATCCCAAAGCCCTGACGGAGCCTCAGGTTTACTTTAAGTGGCATCCACACTACCGTTGAGGATGGTGGGACATGTGGGGGTGAGATAGATGAGCATGGGAGTAGGGTTGACCTAACGAGCTTAACGGGAGAGGCGACGGACAAGGCGGGTGCTGGTGGTACTGCTGCAATGGCGACGGAGCCAAACCCGGGTGATGCTCTATAGGGTACTGCGCGGTGCCATATGCCAATTGCCTCACCTTCATATCCTCGTCTACTACGTTATACGTGAGCTCTGTTTCCTCGAAGCCGGTCGCCGCCATGCGCTGCTCGCTTGTGGTCGGTGGATCGGGCGAGTTCAGGCAAGTCTGAATGAGCCGCTTGCCTGAATCTGACGTGATCATCGGCTGTAGCTTGCGCGTCGCGAATGTATATACGTGTCCTGTCTCCGAGGCGACTAGTAGCATCACTTGTGTACCGGTAAGGGTTGATAACTCGTATGCCTGGAAACAAGAAAAATACACCATTAATATTATAAACAATTTAATTTTCGGCAATTTCGAAAGTAAACGACATTTTCGTCGTACGCACTAGCCTTTCGAAACTTTGAACGAAGATTAAAATCTAATATTTTTAAAGCAGTCTATTTGTGTCAGGATCATAATTTTTATTTCTTGTGAACATTTGTTATTTTTTAAATCCTTGTTAAGTTCCACTTTCAACACTCACAAATGAAATATAATATTCTCGTTTGTTCCGCGCATCATCGTATTTGTCACCAGTTCTCTAGCCAATTCAAGTTTATGCGTTGATATAATTTTGTGAAGACTAGCAAAAATAGTTTTATTACTTCCTATTTTTAATAACAGAATAATATACATGTGACACTGGAGTTAAATCTGTGTCTGCTTTAATAGTCGGTACTTTAAAGTTAAATTCTGTAACACCGTTATCGGCGTCCCAAAAGTTAGAACCCGACCTTTCACCTCTCCCACGCCACTAATTCGTATGTAAACCTTTGCTCGCATCAGTTTCGGGAGCGATATCACTCTCCCACGGCACTTCTTTGTGTGTGCAAGACGAATTATCATGCGCTGGCGCCCTACCGGCACTACCCACACCCACTTAAACAAACTTATATTTACCGTCAACAAGTATCAATTTCGATCCCAGTGCTTTAAAATTAAGAGCCGCATGACAATTTGTTATCAAAATAACAATTCGACGCGGACAATTGACAGAGTCAGAGTTACCTTGCATTATCTTCGGAGTTCAAATTGACGTTAACAAGATAGAATACCTTACTGCATAGGCAATAAAGGTCTCTGTGAAGGCTTCGCGATACTTCTCAGTGTGAATCAACATTTTCCTAGTGTCCATTCAATTTGATATTGCATAATTATTGTTTCTATGCGGTCATAGCAATTCAACCGCTCGACGATTCTTGTTTAATGCTTTAATATTGATAAATTCAATTTCTTTGTTATAGATTATTAAAAATTACTTATTGCCTCTAGTTTAACCGCAATACGCGCAATTGTGGTTGAAAAACAATTCCAGGTGATTTCTCATTTCATATCATCAAAAATGTCATGGTCATACTTTTTGGAAATGAAATAAATTCATATGATTCAGAGTTCATAGGTCATACAGGTCGTTGAGCTTTCAATCAAAATTGACGTGGAACTGTTGATCGCATGGAAACTGATGAAGAATAAGATATCGATCAGAATATAAATAAAATCACGTTTTAATTTCAACTCAATGCATATACTTCGACATCTTTAAACAGTTATTCGTCTACAACACAATGACTAAGATTAGAAAAGTATAAGCAAGACCGAGTAGATGATTTGTTTGTTCCTGCGGATATCCGGAAATAAGCTTTATGTTTCTTGAAATACAAATTAACTTTTATTTGACCATGGCTCATTGAGATTTGTTAGACAATAAATTACTGAGTAGAAGCGATAGAGTAACGAATAAAATCGAAAGAGTTTATAAGACTTTGTAATAAACAAGGGTTGTAATAGCCAAAATATTAGATAATATAATTAAATTAGCGCCAAAGGATGAGTGAATTTAAGTTTTTTTTTTCTTTCGAACTGACTACGCTATTGGCCAAGTAAGGTCTTAACAGCTTCACCGGACTACGTGAATTTAAGTCAATTTAGTAACTCGCAATTGTTAAAAAAATATATAATTACATCGTGTTACAGTTACATAGATGATTTGTGCTTTACTTTTACTACTCCAAAGCATATTTTATCAAATTTACTTTTATTTAATTTATAATAAAAAGAAACAAGTTTATAAAAATATTTACATCAGCTAATAACACCAACATTATCATAAAATATTTATGAACCATGATAAACCGAATCAGAATCAATAAATCCTTTTCAAAATACCTCTTTTAATGAAGTCATAAACCACCATGACAATAGAATAATTTAAACACAATAGTTACAAAAAGAAAACAGATTTCGTTAAAGTTTACAGTTTATTAAACAAGAAATGGGAACATAAGAATGGTACTGTAATATTCCATATTCCATTACCCTATTACAAGAATCATCTGAGGCAATCTCGAATATACAATCATATTAGAAAAGCAATTGATGTTTTTTGAAGTCGATTAAAAACGATCTAAACAAAGTAGATTATTAACAATTTCAAATAGACTTGCTTCACTGACTTTTACACCACATAGTAACCTTTCATGATCAATAGGCAGCAACAAACCAGCAATAATAAGGCCACAAGAAGCCTGACATTTAGCACTTACATTAATTGATTCGTCTGCCAATGAATCTACAACCATAATCTCAATTCAACAAAGTCCAATTTCCAAAATCAACCTTTCAGTGCATTCCCCCAACAATACACTCATGATTGATGGGAACACTGTAATTATCACCTACTCGTAATATCTGTGACACCGACACGGATGAATCGGAATTGGGTTAATGGATAACGACCCTTGTCAGCGAGGTAATAAGACCCACTGACGAGCGACCATCAGTTAGGGGAGCCCGAAATTGACAATTACAAATACACCGATAATGAGCAATATTGCTGCGTGATTAATGAAGGCACTGAAATTTTCACCAAAAACACCGTTGCTGGGGAGGTTATCTTTGAAAACATCGCAAAACTCGCCTCCTGCTGCGGGCATTTTGCAAGAAAAAACACGTTAATTTATATAATGAGCATTGATACAATCCACTCTGAAGGTTAAATTGAAGAGGATACAAATCGCAGACAGTTGATGACAGAAGTATTTATTATATAAACTGCTCAATGAACATGTCTTTTTAATCATAAAATTATTTTTAAAATACTTATAGCTTGGTACTGAAAATGAATAGCGGTGAAGTCGGTATTAATAGCAGTTAAATAAAGTTATTTATGCATTTATTGTCATAGTGGTATGGTGGTAGAGCCACGCTGAAACTATTACTGGTTTTAGCATGAATGGGTCGGCTCGCCCGGGGCAGTACCACCCTCTCATAGAAAACCGACGTGAAGTAACAGTGCTTGCATTGTTGCGTTTCATTCAGTCAGTGAGAGCGCCGGAGGCCCACCTCCCCTCCCTTCTCCTCTCCCTCCCCTAACTTTTCCCCCAAAGGCTGGAAACACACTTGCGACACCCCTGGTGTTGTTAGTGTCCATGGACGGTGGTGATCACTTAACATCAGATGACCCATCTGTTCGTTTGCCACATATGACATAAAAAAAAAATGCATAACATGTATACACAACACTTTTAATGCCTTATATCAAGTAGGTAAAATATAAAGAGCATATCTTAGATGAGACTAACCAAAACTTTTCATGTTTGCTAATGTTACATATTACAATTGACTGTTAAGAGCTAAACTTCGCTTCTACCACTTTTAAAATTTAACTGCATTGCAAGGATTGCTTACGGAAGCATCACTACCGCTGCAGCTATTTCTAACACTAAGTAACTATGCTCTCGCTGTAAAATACCATCCGCACATATACACCCTCAAAATGCCTTCTGTCTCGTCCTAATGAGTAACAAATCATTAATTACCGACCTCAATTAAATCTTAGAAAAAAGCATTAGCAAGAAGTTCACCCCCATAGTTTTTTTAACTGACTACGCTATTGACCTATCAAGGTCTTAACAGCGTCACCGGACTACTCATAGTTTGCAATCTAACTGTCGCGTATAGTCAGGTTTCAGTGAAATTTCCTTCCACGAACGCTACAAAATGGAATGAGCTATGCGTGCCGCAATTTCTTCCCAGGATCATTTAATTTAGTGATGTTCATAAAACGAGTGAACAGGTTTTTAAAGCGTCACCAACCTCCAGATAATGCTGTTGTTAGTATTCATATGTTGTAATGATCACTTGCTATCAATCATACGTTTGTTTTCCAGCATCAAAGTATAAAATAAGCTTTGTAAGATGTAATATAAGAAAAAAAACTATCTGAAGAAGACATGATAGAACATTTTAGTGTACGCAATTATATTTAAGGAGCACAAATATATCATTATATTGCATTGTCGAAGTTATAACTAATATCTTACTTTTAACAGATGATTTGCCATTGCGAACTCAGTTTGACATAACCAGTAAATTTAGCCGAAATGGTCACATATTTCACCAGACTAGGCCCCCCTCGGCAGCAGCTCAAGCCTAGGTCCGTTCCCTCGGCGTGGAGCCCTTGAGTACGCTGCTCGCGCGATACAGTGACACAAAATCTTACATCACTGCGACAACATTACACATATCACCTCCACACACGTGCACGCATACACGCTTACACATGCAGGTGGAAGGGTTTTATTTTTTCCCTTATCAAACTGAAATAGTTTAGAATATTATCCGATACGAAATATATATAGGAGTTGTTGAGGTATGTATGCTTGGTACACATATATGTTTCAACAACTCGTATATGTATGAATAGTTTAGCTTAGCTTAGGTTAGCTCAGATAGGTCGCGAATTGCTTGTATCAGGCAACAGCCAAAGCCGAGGTGTGCCGCGCACCCTTGAGCTAGTTGTCAAAGTAAAATCGGCTGAGTGGCTTAAGCGCTCGCCTTAGTAGTCCGGTGAAGCTGTTAAGACCTTGCTTGGTCAATAGCGTAGTCAGTTCGAAAAAAAAAAAAAAAAAAGTCACATATTTCATTTAATTTCTTTTACATTCTTAAACATAATATTGATACTATTTATAATTAGAAGTTTTTATTTATCGGAAATAAGAATAATTAGACGCGTTAATTTTTCTTTGATTACAATATGCCATCACCAGTTTCGCTTTAAAATATCATCGAACATAAACAGTTACATTACAAACGACAAGTATTTTATGTTAAGAAAAGATAATACACAATAAGAACATTACAGGACTAGCTTCTGATCGCGACTTTGTTCGCGTGGAATAGTTACTTTGGGCTAGCGCTAACATGCAGCGGTAGCTTTCAAGAGGAAAGAAAAACCCGATGTTGAATCATCCGATTTTTGCTCCGCTCCTCTTAGTGTGACATATAACCTTATAGCCTTCCTCGATAAATGAGTTATCTAACACTTAAATAATTTTTCAAATCGAACCAGTAGTTCCTGAGATTAGCGCGTTCAAGCAAACAAACTCTTATATACTATAATATAGTATAGGAGTATAGATAGACTCCTTATATATAGATCTATCTATATATAGATATATCCTATAGATTACTCGCTACCAACTTTCATTATAATAATACTTGCAAACACATCACGTTATATCATGAAATAAACCGCAGTTATGTGACATGAAAAAAACAGGGTCATGTATAGCTATTAAATCGAGTTGCAAAAACTGTTGTACATAGTATTTAAAAGCGATTGTAACATAGAATGCATTCGAAATCAATGAAACTCGTTCCATGGAAACCACAAATTCGAGATTTAATAACCGAAAGCCGAAACACGCGTGACACAATCTGGAGAAGTCGTGCAAGACAGCGTGATTGTCACGTCCAATTTAAAAAATATATATCTGCGTCGTATTAAGTAGACAGTAAGTATATACGTGTCAGAATTAAAAATAATTGAGTTATAAATAAATTCAACAAATGAGTTATAAAAAGGACAACCACTTCGCGGAATAAACGCCTCAAAATTTTCATAGTTCACACTGAATTATTTTTATAACACTAAATAATAGATATCTTATATGTAAGTGTAGCATTTTTTTAGACGAATCGTTCGGAGTAACAACCGAATTACCCTTTGATATAATATATAATTTGTACATTGCATGCACTGTTACATTTTACTATAAATATAATTTATTTGTATAAGTTCAGTTCGCAATCAATTACAAGCGACTCAACTTTACAGTTCGGTATTCACCATTAGCGGCTGATTATTATAACCATTTATCGTAATAAGCCATTTACCCATAAATAATCCCTTTCTTCACGAATAAATTAGACTGAGGCCAAAGAGTGTTTATTTAAAAAAAATAGAAAATAAAAAGCTATTCATTAACATTTATCACTGACACGTAAATAAATTATCACTTGACCGTACTATCGTCCCATCGAAAATACTAGAATTATTATCATACTCAAATAAGCGATTTCCAACCGTACCATAAAGGGTAAACGTTTAAGTCGTATCAAAATTCCATAAACAAGAACATACAAATTATTTATACAGTTTTACATTTATCTCGGTTAAATACAGCCTACAATGTAATCGATAACATTATGAATTTACACTCACTAATATATATCGATCGTACGCAGATGACGCAACTATATAGATAAAATACAACTTTTTCGTTTCAACAGGTTATACACTAAACGATTACGACCCTATGATACAAAGGCCAATACCATTTCGATAAAATAAAAACGTTCGCTCATTGTATATACCACAACTGTATGACAGAAACACTAACAATTTGACATTCAGTATTATTTATATCTTAACAATTGTATGCTGTGTTTTCTGTAGGTAGCTTAATAAGTGTAAGTTATTAAATGACTTCCAAGAGCCGGTAGTTGATATAAAAAAGAATAAAACTTATAAACAGCATACTTTATTTTAATTCATAAAAAGAAACTAAATCATTGTCTCTCTATCACCCTCTAACAAAATCAGAAATCATTTCTACAAATTCCTAGAATTTTACAGAGAATGATGCCTGTTTCCAACTATATTCAAACGTATATATATTTCTCTTTATGATAATTTAGATCATACCGTGTGTCATTTTGTAGGTGTAGTTCCAAATAGAGCTGTTAAACAACAAGAAATAATATTTTTTTATATAAGTAATAGTGCAAACAGGTTCCCTAGTTAGAAGCAGGAAGAATTAAATTACTGTGGGAAACTCTCTTCAAAGGAGCAAATAGTTGACTCAAAAAATATACTGAACTAAGGAAGTCGATTGGTGAGATCACACCAAAATACATTGAGAAATTTCTACATTGTTATTATTTATTTAACCCTACCTTTCCATCCTACCTGGTAGCCATAAATGTATTATCCCAATTAATTAATTGGAAAGCCATTTTTTGGTAACATACCTTACTTAACATGATTATCAGAAAACCAACTAGACCAACCCTGTGCGAATTCTCTGTATCAGCATAGCTGTTATTGCCTCCGCTGGGAGATGAAAACGGCACTTTTCCCCGAGATCTGATATAGAATACGATAGAGCGGCAACTAATAACTCTATAAACAAGATAATCGTCTAGTTAACAGTCAGAAACAACATCACACCAGATTTATGACACTGTTTTAAAAATATGAAAGTTGATGCGTTTTAAGATTTCGCGATAAATGATATCAAGGAACGTGCTCTTGATATTCTCTCACAACAAAACCAAACGTTTTCCACAAAAAAAAAAACTGTAAAACAACAATTAAAATGACGAGTGACTCATTAATGAGTACGAGTATTAATTATAATCTTTAAAGTTAAATGTGACCAATTAAGTTAAACACCAAAGTAAAGTGAAATTTTAAACGTCCCGTCATTCGGGTACCGTTCACACGGACGTAACTCGGGACCAGAACTCGAAAATTTATCCCTTGGTAAAGAAAAATGAAAAAAGCAGTTAATATAAATTAATAAGTTGTGTCAAGTACGTAAGCCACGAATTATAAATGGTAAAACATTCGCGACATCACGATGCACGACATTTCGCTGGTGCAAGTGCTGGTCGCGGGGACGACCAAAAAACCAGCTAATTGCGACTACAATGGGCCACAAAGCGACCGCTTTTCCCACGGAACCTCAGACAGGGCATGCGTACCGATCATTTCAGGCGTGCTCCTCTTTTATTGCCTAAAATTAATGCCCAGTAAACAGTCTCTAATTGCAAGCCGTTCGCGGTCAACTGATATTCGGAGATGTCAGCTCGTCACACTATCAGTACTTGACAGCAGAGTTTCGCAGAAAATTGCAATCATTCTATATCTTAAATATATAAAAATCCAGCGTCATGACGTTTGTCCACGATGAACTCCGAAACTACTCAACCGATCTTCATGAAGTTGGCAATTATGTATAATTCGGTCCAACTTGAGAGATAAGATAATTTATATTTCGATTAATGGGCTGAATATTTTTAATTACAAATTAAGTGATTGTGAGTGTTGATTATTATTATTGATTATAAGTTTTATCAGTCTTGAACAGATGGAGTTTTATATTAGTTTTTCGACAAAAAACTGTAGGACCGACTGTTATAGAAGTCTCATAAATGGCACTGTTTTAATTTAGATTTTTTTTTCAATATCTGAGCCACAGCAACGCGTGCCCCTGTTTGCTAGTATTATATTAAAAATACCACGCGATTCTTGCATTAATTGCGGCTTCAGTTGAAGTTTAATAATAATTTATTTTTATTGGTTAATGCACTTTTCATCGACTCAGTTGCTCAATCGAGTTAAACAACTTTATAGCCACGCGGCATACAATAATTCTGGCCTTATCAGACGATGTCAAGTATGTTATCAATAAAAATGCTTTTAAAAACAAATGCAACAATAAATACTTTAACCTTCTTTACATTACAAGACATTATGTAATTTATAAATTCATACTAGTACCTTGTAGAGGACATTTAAACAACGATGGCGGTTACCTAATAAAATATGGGACAGAAAAAATATAACACAATATTAAAAACACAAAACCATTTCGGTTAAATCGATTATAGTTTTAATAGTGTTCAATTATGATTAAGTATTCTTTCATACAACTACCAGCATCGTTCCAAACTGTAAATGCGAAGGAACTAAAGTTATCATCATTACAGCCAAAAACCCTTTGAAGATTTCTAAACCAACGCAACTAATACTAGACCCACCTTAATAATCTAAAAGCTAGTATACTGAGATCGAAGGCGTGAAAAGATAATGAAATCGAGGAATGCGATAAAAGTCACAAATATAATCGGTTAAGAATGACACAAAGATAACATTAATATTAATAAACTTGCAGGACAACAACTGGCATTTGCTTATCCGCTAGAGACAGTGACAATATACCGATGACATCATAATGACAAACCACAGGAAATTAAAAATGAAATAACTTTAATAATGTGAACGAAAACTGTTTTTTATTTCATTTTATTTTTGGCAACCAATCTTCCAGATTATACCTGCAATTGTCAACTAATAATATCACAAGTATCTTGCGATGATTTTAATGTTCCACCAAGGCCTTTTTGTTAGAACTTTCCAGAGAGTTTTTGTGGCATCTGGAAATTCATGCTCCGTCGTATTCTTTTCTTTTCACTTGTGCACCACAACCAAACTATATTACGTAAAATGCCAATATTACAAAATATAGAGTCAAATAACACTAGATTAGGAATAAAATATAGAAAACACTAAATGCCAGATTAAGATCTTACCAAAAACTCAAACTGATCTTGATAATGCAGTATTATCACATGAAACTCCTAATAAACGCTTTAGTCTCTCACACCATTCTTCACCAATTTGCTACTCTTAGAAACATTGCTTAGTATAAATAATAAACTGTTTTAGTGTCCTACTATATTGTACCCAATTCGATTATGATAGAATTATAGAATAATAAAATAAATTTACGACATTAAAAAAAAAACTATATCCCTAAGATATTTAAAAACTACTTTACCTTAAAGGCCTAATCATAGAAATCACAAACTTCAAGCTGAATTTTGTATGTATCCTAAAGTTTAACATTCTGTTATAAATGTATGGCACCGCCTAATAATGACAACGTATCTTCACCAATATTACGAGATACTTGCTAAGCTCTTTCATGTAGTTTTAGTAATTCTCGTGGATTTAATCGGAGGGTTGTATATACTGCCGACTTAGGGGCCAATCAAGTATTACGTAGGCACTTACAGGTGGGCAGGGGGTCTTTGATTTGCTTATTTTTGATGCAATAAGTGTATATGTGTAGGTTCGATATGTCAGGAATCGGGAAATTTTATCAGGAAATTTATCCACTGGGCTCCGTCCTAGTAGTGAACCAATATAATTCCTCACTCAACTATAGATTATAAATTCCTTATTTCTAGACTTGTTAACTGCTGCCCATGAATACATAGGAAAACCAGAACAGGTTAAAAATATTTACGTACATGTTCACATAAGCATGGGAGCGGGGGTACGAGCATTGCTTACTTTGCTGATTAGGAATAGAGAACGGTCAGAAAATTAAAAAAAAATGGTTACGTAATACTCGAAAGGCCTCTTAACTGTACTGAAGATGAAATTAGAGTATTCGACAAAACCCAAGGAACTTCTGTGAACATGTAAATCGAGACACTTTCACTGCGCCCTAAGGTGTAAACGCATTATCGACTCACGGTGGCTAGACAACATCAATTCGTATGCTAATAAGGCGTTGCGGAGGCTGGTATTATGGGACAGGTTGTCAGTGACGCCGATACAAGGCTAAACGTCGCTTATTTACATTCATTAAGCTTTCAGTAAACACCAGTTATTCAATTTACTTCAATTTCATATTGTTTATAGTAACTCGTACATAATTTATATCTAAAAGATAATGATATTTTACCCACAGGCACTGTAGTAATTCTAACCATAACAATCACCTCTTAAAATGTATCAATAGACAACAACGACAACGCAATTATGATAACGAAGTAACAACGGAATCTACTAGAATTGCGCAATAATAGAAAACATTTGAAAGTGAAATTAAAAGACAATATATACAATCAAAATAACACGTGTGTGTAACTGCAATAAAATAATACAGGCCAGGGTAGAGGAAACCCCAAAAACAGGTTATGAAAGGCCAGGTTACCATATTTGTGACTCTCGACTGGATTAAACGTAAAAGGTTTAAACGGGCCATGTTCGTCTTTTGCCTACACGTAGTGCCACGTGGTCGCGTTTGCCGGCTCCGGACGTCACCTACCCTTTATGGCAAGGATACTTCTGCTATATTTGCATTGAGGTCATCAAGTTGGTTCACCTTTTTGATGAGATTATTGACCAGTTAATGGGCGTACGGTTTTGTAACGTTTTATTTGTTTTTCATTGCGTCTTATGTGTCTATATAGATATTTTATTTAAAATACTAAAAATAATATAATTAGAAGAAAACCATAAAGAAATAGTGATAAAACATTAAGATGCATCAAAATACTTTTCTCAAATAACATAATATGTAAGGAAGACGAATACATCGAAGATAATGAAGCAATTTTATGAATAGCACTTATCGAATTTCGAGGTTGTTAAATTATAAGCTCCATGTAAATAAAGAGGTGCATGATGACACACGGTGATGGTAATAAATAACATTTAAGAAGCTATTAAATATTTTAACAAATCTGTTCTTAATAATTTCACATATTACACACGATCATTTCGTATTTTTAACGGCATACCTGAGCTCGAAAACGTACCGTAGAATTCTGCAAATTGTGTTTTATAAAGAAACTTTAAGACCCGTAATGATCAAAAAGTGAAAGCATCATGGTTCATTATCTCTCACTGCAATCCAATCGGAAGCCACACGTTTAATCATGATTAAAACTACTCAGTCACAACTCAACAATTCACCATCACGATATCGCGGAATCGAAAAATCGATTTTAAGCAACAGCAAAGATACCTTTGCAAAAGAATTTGCGGCTTGTTTGTTTTGAGTGGTCCTCAGATGCAACCGAAAACTTGATTACAGAAAAAAATAATGATTCAGAATAACCAGTCGTATGGTTGTTTCCTTGAATAGCGGTACAATATGTAAATTACGTCGTGGATGATAATATAAAGCTGTATTTCCAACTGAAAGGGCACGCATACGAATAATATGTTATTAAAAACGATAATGGTAATCATTATGCGAAAGCTTTTATACATAATATTAAATTATTATTATTTAATTTCATACATGCTTCTTGCTTTTTAATATTCGTATTAAAAAGTAAAACGCAGATCAGAACGTAGAACTTTTAATATAAGGATATAAGATACTAAAAATATAAAAGTTTTCTCGAATGTCTATGATTATATTAATTTGAAATGAGTATTTGTAAATTGTTTAACGTAAAAAATAATACACAAATCTGATCTGTAGACATAAACAAATAACACAAATAACATTGAGGTCAAGAAATAATAATAGTTTAAGACAGTGTAGGAGATTACGTAAAAAGGGAGCAAATTGCGCAAAAGCAACCTTAAATTAGCTGTTAATGAACACGTATCGTGGTAATTACGAAGTGAATGTAGCTGGTCCTGTTCGTTAAGCAAAAATCTGTATCAGCC
Organism: Antheraea pernyi; assembly: GCA_015888305.1. Taxonomy (NCBI): domain Eukaryota; kingdom Metazoa; phylum Arthropoda; class Insecta; order Lepidoptera; family Saturniidae; genus Antheraea; species Antheraea pernyi. The sequence goes on along the minus strand of MU158834.1, from coordinate 474,267 downwards.
ACATTGAAATTGTCATACAGAATGTTGCCAAAGATTGCATGATTGAAGGCGTCAGTGTGGCGATAGACGGCTGCTCGGCCGTATCTGAACCGATTAGCTTAAGCGCCGTTGAAACAATAATTGTTGCCGATTACTGGAACCGGTTTTGTTATCTCTTGCAGCAATTGCAATATATACAAAAATTCATAATTTGTCACTTTTATCAGTTAATTTATACCATAAAATTCGTCCTGATGTTAAATATCTGGTCCAGACCGTGATCATCTTTAGCAACATTTATTAAGGATTATTAGATTTTAGATTATAGTTGGAAATCTAATTTTTAGTGTAACAACAGCGCATACATTGCTGGTTTTGACCAAAAATATATATCTCGAAGATATTTTTGCTAACGAGATTTGCATTAACTTTTTTTAGAAAAGCACATAAAACCTTACATAGCGACTTACAGCACTATATAGGAAATTTAATTTAATGTTTTAAACTAAAATAATTTGTTAAACAACTGACGTTCCCGAATTAAACTAACCCGCAAAATAGTGCTTTGACTTTGTACCAAAATTACTACCATCAGCCAATAATTACTTTCAATGAGAATATTCCTAACTTCTCCTTTATTGAATGCATAACTGTATAACATTTTATTCTCATAATGTCTTCATTCGTTATTATTACATAAAATGCCAACTTTAAAGCCTTCCAGTGTGTTTGTATTCAAAGTAGAAGACGTTGTATGTCCACTTGTCACAGTCGGACAGTTAATTCATCTCGAGTCATTAAATTATATGCGGAGAATACTAAAACCATGTAATCACTTAACTGGAACGCAAAACTAAACGCAGTAATAACGTCTGATAAAATATAGCTTAACATATATACTAATTTCCCTCTTTAATATATTGAGATAAGCAAATATTAAATAGTCATTATGCTAATAACTGATTCATTTTACACATTTACCTCATGACGAAGCATTAACTGAGCTCTTTCGTCAATGAACTTCTACTTTTTAGTCTCAAACTTAATCACATCTCATTTATGTTAACAAGTTTCTATTATACATTAATTTTAAACAATAAGGGATAAATATATCGAATTATATAGGCAAGAACATAAGGAAGACCCAATTAAAGACGAAGCCAAATGCGATAATAGATACAACAACAATGACCAATCCACAGAACAATGGGCAATCCTCGAATCAATACTGGACTCAAAATATTAAGCAGTGCCTTGAGAGCATGCAAATGTGACCGTTGTGCACTGTCGTTGGTAATTACAGCTTCATAACCTTGATTATATTCATTCATAAATAGCAAAATCTTCATAAACGATAGTTGATCTACCTGTTTGATTGTGTTGCCTCATGATAAAATTAACGCCCTGATCAATAAATAATTATAACGGTTTGTCGAGCGTTGTAGACCATAACCGTATAGTTTTCTCGACAACCTTCTTTAATGAAGTTCATTCATATAAAACAAGCAAACATCCAATTACAACCAACGTATCCATATAAAAGAAAATAATTATTAAATTAAACATTCGTCATTAATACGTGAGAAAAGATTAAATGTAATACATACGCTGTCCGAGCATATGAATGTAAACGTGCCCAACTGTTAATAATTCTCTGCTTAATGGGCTCTCATGGCTGAATAAATTTTAGCGCTAAATAAACAAGGTTTATCGTGATCTCACAATGCAACGGGTCCGAGGGTAACAGGAGCCGACTGAAGCGCCGCCATGACGATACCATCACCCCGATAGGGATCAAGGAAGACCAGTTGTCAATACATTTCACCTGCGAACTCAAGCAACTTGATGGCCTGCCCGGAACGAGTTTCCATGAATTGTGTTGCGTGAGAGACATTTTTATACATCTGACCATCGTCGGCCAGTAGATTATACCTTAATGTATTTGCCAGAGTTCAAGGTATGTCGCAAAGGTTACCCATCACCTTATGGTTGCAAGTTGGAATCCTTTCTTTAAAGATTGCAATTATCTCATTAAAACTGTAAACCAACTAAAAGAAAACTTACATGGTTTACATTCGAATGATTTACATACTTTTCAATACTTGTGACAGAGTTTTAATTTAATTAACCGTGAAATGTGTACACACGTTAAGGGCATTAGAGTCTTAAAATCTACAAAAACATCCGTGATTAGATTTAGTTTTAATTGTGGTAAATTAAGGGCAGCAATTAAATAAATTGCTAGCGAAATATCAGAATTAGATAGAATAAAAAAACGTCGATTCCGTGAGATAAGAGATTTAGACCGCGAAAGAGCTAATCGTGTTAAATGCTAATTCCCGCGTCGGTCCTATGCAAATGAACGACAGCGCCACTAAATAGCATTAAGACCGTACAGGCAAATATTCCGCTAAACTTATTTACGGGACAATTCATACGTCGGAGCCAACAAACATAGGTGGTCCCAATAAAAGGTTCAGCGGACGCCGCGAGCGATCGTGTGACGATGCCGCCCTCCCTAAATGGATAATAATACGTCGTTTCGAAGCTCCCGACCCGCGTAGAATCCCCAGGACTCCGGGAGAGAAATGTAAATTGTCCGGGCGACTGACAAATAGCTTAATTAACGGCTAACACGCTACACGAGAATCGCTGGAATTATCCGAAAGGTTCATCAATGGTGTCCCGCTATGGCACGCTCCTGCTTGGTACGAAAAACTTTTGAGGCAATAATTGCAGTTATATTAAAGGAATTTCCTCCAATTTAACTCGACACATTTTATGTACTATCAAATACAATGAACAAAAGATTCTGTAATGTACTGTCATGGTTCGGCTGAAAGCCCACATGCGGTTATTTAACGAAGGCATTTAATCTCAAGGTTACACCGGGAGTTATGTTAGGAGATTTAGTTTTTTTTTTCGCAATATTGTTGGACGGTAGGCGTCACGTGGGCGCGCACGTGACGACTGTGTGGTTCTGTAGAGTGGCACCGCACAACCGCTCGCGTGGGCGGCTGCCTCAATACTGACAGTACTGACGCGGACAGACGAGCTGCATGCAAACATAAAAAATCCATACTAATATTATAAATGCGAAAGTAATTCTGTCTCCCTAAGTATCTATTCATGATTAAATATCTGAACATACAAAGTCGAAGTGTTTATTCTTTGTTCGTCACCGAAATGGCTAAGCTAATATTGACAAAGCATTTACAAGCTAATGATTTACTTTTTAAATGATTATGAAGGTTGCATATAATTACGCTTTTCCATAGTGACTAACCATCGATGAGATCATTTGAAAGGGTATTAATTTAGCCCAGAAAATGAATTCATAGAAGACGCAACGTTCCAACGAAATAAAAAAGAACAATTTTCACGTGAACGGAGTCGTGGGTCCAGCTTGTCTATACAAATAAATAAAATGTAAGTATTCCTTTGAATTTTAAAATAACAGCTTTTTACTAAAGGATTTGAAAGTATACGAGTATGTGGTTAGTATACAGTACTTAAAACAAAAAAAAAACAATTTCTAAAATCTGTTTATTTGTTCCCGGCTAATCTCCGAAACGGTTGGACCTATTTTGACGGGACTTTCACTGACAGGTAGCTGATACTATAAGAAGTAACTTTTACTATAGAAAAACAGGGTTCCAGGCAAATATAACCAATTAAAGAAGTAGTATGTAATACGGCGTGCGTCCAACACACACCTTTACACTGAAAAAAAATGTTTTACTCAATTCTACGCACACGCAGTCGCATGTAACACTAGTTTAGAATAATCTCGATACTGATAATACGTCACTTGTATATATTTATATTATTTTAACCCCACTCCATAAAATATTCAATTATCGATCAAGGTCGTAAGAACGATGTTTTCGCAATAATAAAACCAAAGCAATCTAGTTCACGTTCCGAAAATGTAGCGAATTCTACAGATGTCGAATATAAAAACAACGCTAGTAAGCTTTGACGAGCGTTAAGAACGAGTTTCGTATGGCGAAGCTATTATTTTGGTTGAATTTAAACCATTGGACGACCTCTGGTAAAGATGAAACTCAACATTGCAAACACGATAGATACGCCAGTCATTCTTTCGACGACAGTACAGTCAATCTCTAGTCTTCGCTGTTATGTTGGCTTGCAGCTCAGCAACTAGCTATATACAGACTGATCCCGAAATGCAAGAAACCAAAAGTGAAATATCTATTGCTCTATTGCGCTATCTTTACCACCTCGCTCGAATACGATATACATAAGTTGATCTCAAAATGATACACACAGGACCATTATTGCAGGTAGATATTACACTTGACATATGCGATTGGCAATCGCGTCAGCAACAATTGTCGTGTTCTATCCTGTTACAATGTATCATGTACAATGTACAAGTTGAAAATGTTAAAAAATATAACGTACTGACCACTGGCTGTGCTAATAAATAAATAAAAGAATGTTAGAAGCTACATCGAATCCTTACTATAAATAAAAAATACTCATGAATGTTTTATGCATCGACTTCTGCACTCATCAATACATTATGCATGGAAACCCGCTGGCTCGGAACGACTGAAAATTTTGACAGCGAACGATCCACCGCGGTTCACTATGGTAGTGGACAATTCAACGATTTTTTGGCGAATCCGTCCATCGATAGCATCTGTGGAAAAATGCCGGTACCGACGTATTCCTAAAGCGCCGCCAACATTGATTATGTTAATGTCATAACATCCATTCTTAGTGTTTTCATACATAATGTTCATTTTGCGTAATTTATCTAGAAATGGTTATAATTAATAGGCTTGCTTCGTATTCAAATATTACGTACCAATTTCCTTAGCGATCTACCATGATATATTTAGTAAGTAGCACCGTCGCCTAATGTCCAGGTATCGTAAAATGATTAGTATTTTTTTGAAGTTATAACATCTTTAACCGCATTGAGCGAGCTTTGGTAGAACATATGGGTTCGCTTCAGCGACATGCTAATGAAGCGTTACCGATATACTCGTGAAGTTTTGCTCTTGCATCACACTAGCGACTCGTAGTATTTTTTTATGTCATATCAGCCAAACGAACACGTGGGTCACCGGATATTAAGTGATCACCACCGTCCATAGACACTAACAACACCAGGGGAGTTGAAAGTGCGTTGCCAGCCTGTTTGGGGGAAAGGGAGGGAGGGGGAGAGGACAGGGGACGTGGGCCTCCGGCGCTCTCAATGACCTAACGAAACGCAACAATGCAAGCACAGTTACTTCACGTCGGTTTTCTATGAGAGTCCAGCTGCCAGAATACACCGACAGGTGCTTGGCGACAGATTTTCAACTTGAGAATCGTAGCTAGCCAGGCGGACTTAGCAAAAGCCTTAACACCACATCTAGGTCCGTTCCCTCGGCGTGGAGCCCTTGAGTACGTTGCTCGCGCGATACAGTGACACAAAACCTTACATCACTGCGACAACATTACACATATCACCTCCACACACGTGCACGCATACACGCTTACAAATGCAAGTGGAAGGGTTTTATTTTTTTCCCTTATCAAACTGAAATAGTTTAGAATATTATCCGATACGAAATATATATAAGAGTTGTTGACGTATGTATGCTTGGTACACATATATGTTTCAACAACTCATATATGTATGAATAGTTAGCTTAGCTTAGGTTAGCTCAGAGAGATCGCGAATTGCATGTCAGGCAACAGCCAAAGCCGAGGTGTGCCGTGCACCCTTGAACTAGTTGTCAAAATAAAATCGGCTGAGTGCCTTAAGCGCTCGCCGTAGTAGCCCGGTGAAGCTATTAAGACCTTGCTGGGTCAATAGAGTAGTCAGCGTTATAACTACTACGCGTTCAGTTTTCTTGAAGTATATAATAATAATATTTCAATGTTCCCAGTCAATGTGTACATAATTAACAGTAATATTGGTATCTGCACTGGTTACTAACCGTATCGCAGATATCACAATTTCATATAATGAGAACTAAAACAAACAGTCACTTAAACATATGTAATAAATAAAAACTTAATTTGAATTAAGTGAGAGTGAGACAAGAGTGTTTTATGATAGTAATGGGTGAATTGTTATTTAAATAAAAGTGCATGCTTATGTATGAAGTGTATAGTATGTAGTGTAATAGTGAGGTGTGACGCTTGTTTTTTCCTTTGTGCATAAAGTATATTAAAATAATAAACAAAGCAAACAGAGTCGCGATGATCATTTAGTATATTATATAGATTAATATGGTTAAAACTATAACCTACATTATCATCCAATACCCAGTGAGCTAACAAAGTGGTAAAAAAATGTACGAATTAAATACCAACAGCCTGTATAAACAAGGTAGTGAAAAAAAAGTTTGCAACATCCCAGCGCGTTAGAGCCTATAATTAGCATTTTAATTTACAACTATACTTTAACATAATATCAGCATAACATACCACAATTTATTGTTGTCACCCTAGTCACAAACACCCAAGTTACAGTGCATAACTCAGTTATTCAACTTTAATTCTCAAGTACAAAATATTTAAAAAAAAACGTTTAAGATTCTTTGCAAACGTCACCTCACGGAAAATTAGATATCTTTTTAACTATGAAAAATCCAATATATGATCCATCATCTTGTACACATACCGATTTTAATGAAACAAAAACTAAATACTCCAGGATATGCTTTTTATCGTGAACGTAGTACTTTAAAAATGATACATACATAAACAAACAGACAGATATTTCTAAAAATGATTGAATTTTTTAAATTTTTTTTATAAAAATCTAAAAAGTACAGACATGTTAGATTTAAATTCTTATTTATTATATTCATATACCTATAGACTAACGGACTCGGTGGACATTGTCCTGCCTTGATAATAAAAAAAATCCTAAAATACATTCGCAGCGCCACCTACCGTATCCTATTATAAATCTAAACCATTCTCGAATCCACTGGCACACACACAATTTTTTAAATCAAAATCGGTATAGCCATTTAGGATGAGTTCAGACACATACACACAGACAGAAGAATCTATACTAATATTATAAAGAGGTAGAGTTTGTGAGTTTGTGACGTTGTAAGGGGTAATCTCAGAAACTACTGGTCCGATTTGGAAAATTCTTTCAATGTTATATAGCTCATTTATCAGGGAAGGTTATAGGCTATATATCATCACGCTAAGACACATAGGAGCGGAGCAGCAATGAAACATGTTGCAAAATCGGGGTATTTTTTCCTTTTCAGAGCTTCCGCTGCGTCTTAGCGCAAAATAACCATTTCACGCTTACGTATTACCGCCCAACGAAGTGGGCACGGGTCGGCTAGTTATATATATAAAGATTTGTTTATATTAAACAACGTTCAACTAATCGCCTGTCTCCGATGTAACATCTAAGCACTAATATTGCAAAGTTGCATTCCTGTTTAGCCACAACTGTGACATGCTTTGACTGGACACCTGGGGATTATTTTAGTCTAACCAGCAGATACTGCCTTGCAGGTGCGTCTTAAGGCTAAATTAGAATTAATAATTTCTCGCAAATACGTAGTTGTTTTAATTGGCCACCCTTATATTGTTGTATAAATGTGTTAAGGTAAAGTATGCTAATTCTAATGGCCACCAGGTGCGTTAACCATATTCCTATTTAGTTTTTTTAGTTTTTATTTTATCAACGAAGGTCATTCGCAAAGCCTTTTTTAAATCTTTTATTCTAACGAGACTGAAGTATATCCTTGATAGCTAAAGAAGAAAGAAGTCAATCTTACAGATTTATTTTAAACCGTTATTTATATTTACAAGCCAAGACAAAAACTATCCAGACCGCATTAGGTACAATGTATCATAAAATAATATTAAATTCTACATTTCTTTAAAGGATTCTGAGAGCCTCTTCGGTACAATTTCCTAGTCTGTACACATCCCCGCAATACAAATAATGTAAATCGTTAGCGAATTATCCCCTACATAGATTTGTTATTTCCCTATCATAGAAAGGTATTTATTATGGGTTATACGAGCCGCATCATAAATACTTCAATCACTTTCTGTCTGCAATTTATCGTATCTTATTCTCTAAAACTGGCAACATATATGTGCATAAAATTGCTCCAATGTCGCTGGGATATAACCATAAACGATGGATACTACAATTTATAAAGTCTAATGTGAAAATTGTCGTACAGAAGCTACCTGAACTTTTTTTTGAACTGACTACGCTACTGGCCTGACGGGCCTTCACAGTTTCATCGGACTACATCCCTACCTGAACTATGATCTATGTAGTATTAATTAATCTGTTTATGCTCCCCCTTCACCGTTAAGCAGAATTAATAAAGGCATTTGTTACGTCGCGGAAATTAAACGTAATATCCGGAGAAAATTAAAGCGTTCGGTAGATCTGCTTCATTTTCCTCTTTCGTTGCGGAAGAACTTCCACACTGAGCGCTCATGTACTACAGGATAACATTTCATTATTTTCAAATTTCTTACTACAAAATTAAGAGATTTGTAGAATTAAGCTATACCATATAATAAAACAAATGTATAATTTAAAGTCGTGATGGTAAGGCGGTTTGACCGATGGAATACCAATCTGATGTCCACAGGTTCGAACCTCAGTATGTACTAAATAATTTTTCGAAATTCGCGTACATTTATTAATTTAAATTGATAACACCATCGGCTGGCGGTGAAGAAATACATCGTGAGGAAACCTGATCGTAAAAATATCCTTGTAGTACCACAGTATGTGGAAAAATATAGAACTATGGATTTGTAGGTCATTAAGCCCATACCTTCGTTCGGGAAGAGGCCTATGGCCCTGCAGTGGGGCTATTACAGGCTGGTGATGATAATCGTTTAAAGCCTTGTTTTTAAAAGCGAATCTCATTTATAGGCTCATTTACTGATTTATGCTTTATAGGTTTTAGGTTGATGTTAAATTACGATTTGGCCCAACATGGCAAAACGATGAACCTCATCAACTCCTAACCTTTATAAGTTACATCGACCGCTAAATTACTGAACTCTAACAGTCTACTGCTACGCCCTTTCATGTGCACGTAGGTAAATAGATAATACCTTGAGAGTAAACGTGAGATCACACTTGGGGCACACCGTTACGAGAATTATATTGCATAGCTGTAGATAGTCTTACTTTCAGTTTATTACACTTAATGACAAGTTCTTCCCAAAGCTAAACCTACGAAAAGACTTACTCTCAAGGGAATCTACCGGAAAACACCTATTGGCGATATCTATTTTCCACTTGAAGATGAGAACTATTCAGACGGGCATCAGAAAAAGCAATACCACCATGTTGTGGTTTGATCACGAAATTTTCCTTCACCAAAAGAGTCGTCTTATGTGGTCTTAATATTTATACCTAGATCCTTGACGCTGTCCAAACACGGTACCACTGCGTCACACACTCCATATTATAACCAATAGGCAAGGGTATTATTGTATTACTGTTTATTAAACTGTTGATTAAAGATCTTGGACACTCATTTTAGTTCTTTTTACAAGCTCTAAAACTATAGCGTTGTCTTGCTTTGACCAGGTTTGGACGTAGTAAGTATTCAAAAGAAAAATCTCATTCAGACAGAACAAACATTGCAGGTGTGAAACACGTTCCAACATTAAACAATGTTTCAGATACAATTTCAAACTAGATCATTAATAAATATACACAGTCGGTCTAGACCCGCTGCGCTATATTATTCATTAGCTTCGAATATTATACGATTTATAAAATGGTTTTTATAAAATGTTTCATATTAAATCAGCTCTAATAGCGGCCACACGAGCACTGTCGCGAGATTAAAGCTACCTAATATATGTCCAACATTCTGGGTATTTTATGCATTTTCATTATTATTAATTTCTTCTTTCGCAGTTTTAGTTTTTTTTTTCATATACATACATATAACAATGTAAACTGTATCTGTATCCAAAAAGGTTCAATTTAAATTATGCACTTAATTAAATGCATTTGCATTGACAAATTAAAAAATAATAAAATCATTCATGTATTTCTTTAATTGTATTTTTATTATAAAGTTGATTTTAACACTCAACGAGGTCACAATAAACATGACTTTATCATTTAGCATGGTAAGATTTCGAAATATTTGTTTAGATATAATAGAATTTAATGACTGTTTTTAAGTTATAGGAATCATCAATTAAATATCATTGTAAGAGATATAAAAACATCTTTGTATTTTACTAAGTGAATAACGTTGATATGTCCACTTTTCAACCTTTCACCATTTGTAAGCCTATCAATATTGTACCGCCAAATATGAATGTTAATATAATAATATTACCAATGTTTTTTAGTTTTACATCTTAGACACAACTTTATTTCATATTGAGTTTTAAGTGGTATGGTATTTATGTTTTTTTTTCTCTGTACATAAAATATATTGTTTCTACAACAAACGTTGTAGTCAAAGTCGCGAGTTTCAGTTAGTGTTAAAATGGATAAGAACAAAAGATAACACATGATAACAGATGCACATATTAACCTAATTCGTTTTATAATTCAGTACTAAAAGTCCGAGCTGAACGACATATCATGTTGACCGCTCTGACGTGATCATCTCATAATTCGTGCGCATAGCTTACGTTTTCTCTAAAATCACGTCGTGATAGTACCGGTCGTGAGACGTAACCATCCTTTGATGTGCATCCGACGACGCGCGACGGCCCAACTAACGAACGCGACGTTCGCAGCCCATCGCCGATTAGTCGCAACGACTCGGAGACAGATGTCGCTCTGCACGACTAATCAGTGCAACAGAATGACAACTTGTCACAGCCGAAGGACTGAATTCACATACATTCGAATTTATGTCTAACTCTGAACTATTACGATTTTATAAATATACAAATGTAAGTGTAAAATAATGAATATATTTATTTAATACTGTATGAATGAATGTAAGTAATGGTGTTCTTATTTATAAAGAACACAAACATATTATTAGTTGCTTGAAATTACTTTATTTTGTATACAACGTAATTGTTCAAAAATGTTTAAATACTTTTTTGGATCCGATTTTAAATATGATTTAAAGTTTTACGAATAAATGAATCCTAAAACATAGTAGTAGTAGTATAATAATTAAAAGTGTTAGGTTACTTCAATAGAAGATTTTTCTTCTACAACACGAATGAAGTACGCCTTTCGGTACGTAATGGAACCCGATACCAGGAGCGCATAACAGCGAGGCGTTCACTTTAGGTGTCGGTGGGAGGCGGGCCGACGCGCCAGACATTCCCATCCCCCCCGCCCAGTTGACATGATCCACCCCGTCGCCAGACAGATAGCACTTTCTAAGCGAAGGGAGCGTACCGTAGTAGGTAGCACAGGTCTATGTTCGTGGACATCGTGCACCTCTTTAGCAGGTATGGTGGCCTGGTAAAATAGCTGGTTACGCGCTTAACGAACCCAAAGTTCGTGATTATTAAATACTCCGCCGTATACAAAGAAAAACTGTCTTGTCCGCAAAATAACTATTCTTCTTTTTTCTCGAAATGACTACCCTATTGACGTAGCAAGGTCTTATAACAACTTCACCGGACATCATACTTAAAAAGATCCTTCACAAGGAGTTCTTCATTAAATAAAATAAAAAATGCATATTATTATGTTGAATTAATTTATCATCAAACAACGTAAAAAACTAAGAAATTATTACTTAACAAAACTTAACAAAACGTTTATATACAAATTTCATATATCAGACGTTTCCTTTTATCCGCAATTCTATAAGAACCAGACAAAACAGATTTGAACACATTTGAAACAATCCCTTCATATATAAAAACTTGTTGGTGGAAATGAATATTGAAATATGCGCCATCTAACAAAACATATTCAAATAATCTGACAACGTTGTGCGATGTTTCCCAAAAGATGGCTCGAAGGAACAGGAAGAACGGGGACTCTCCTTGTTGCGTCTGGCCGCCTAGTACTTTTGGGACCATATTTGGCATTGGTGATTTTTATCGCTAGGCGGTGGAACATCCTCTCATAATTAATTTATTAAGTAACTAAGGAAAAATATAAGAAAACGAAATGAATGACGTGTCATTAAAATTAATATATCGAAAATCTTCCCTATTATTAATACATTATCCATGAGATGAAATTCACGTTAATTTTTTAAGCAAATTTTAATGTTGTCTATCCATACGAGGAATTAACAAAACTAGAAAGAATCTACAAACAACTCCATGCTAAATTATTCTGTTACCTAATCCTAATCCGTACGATATTAGAATTTTAGCTTGATTATCTTTAATCGTTTCCAGTGGAGCGTTGAAACGATCACTGAAATACAAAATAACAACACATAGGTCGAAACGACCCGCATTTATATTACAAAACTGCGGACCGTGAGATATGGGTCGCAGATGAGCGGCCACACCGCGCTCAGCGTAATTACCACGAGCGCAATAAATAATTATATCATTTCAGAACGTTTTATCGTTGTTACAGCAAATTGCGTGAAGATTTTATTACCCACAGAAATTAATACATCAATATTTAATTATTCTGTCCGTGTGTCTGTGCCTGAACACCTCCTAGATAACTTTTGATGAAATATGTTGTGTGTTCAGGTGGATTCAAAAACGGTTTAGATTCACAATAGGACTCGGTAGGTGACGCTGCGGTTGACTTGTAGGTATTTCTTTTATTATCAAGGACAACGTCCGCTGGGTCCGATAGATAATATATAATAGTGAGTAAAAAAATCGTACATTTTTCCAGGAATGAAATAATGATAGCTTCAAAGTTGAAAAAATCTAATAAACATGAGTGATTTAATTATTTATAAGATGCTTTACAATAGAAAAGAATATCGTTTTTAACTAATGCCAGAGATCATAAACATAAAAAATAAAGAAACGGTCTTGTCAATAAAAAATGCTTTATGTTAGTGTTAACACTATCGAACAAAAAAACTATAGATATAATTAGATTTAGTGTTAGAAGAGAATATATTTTAAATGTAAGCATTAATGCTTAAGATATAACGTGATGAATAATAGCAATAATAAGTTAATAATCTAATTTGTTCAGATCCAAACAGTATTAATTTGATTCGACCAAATATATTTCTACCTCACCAAACTGGTAAAACGTGACGATATGCATATACAATTAATATAATAAATCTGTTTAAAAACATAATAGATAAAATGCTGTAAAAAACAATATAAAACAATAACAAATCTAAAGATCTAAACGTCTCTTTAGAGCGTGTGGGAAAATAATCTAAATAACAATCTACATCCGAGAGTTAGGTCCTAATTAATTTAGTAATCGCTCGTGACGACTCATTCAGGCCCTAGGTCTAACCTAACCACGAACCTAACGAAATCACGACTCGCCAACGGAACGATTATCGTTTATTTTAAATTTATTAAAATGTCCCCCATAAGGACTATATCGGTGTGCGGTGCAGTCGCATCGCCCTTTGTAATTTATTCCCGACTCGATGCTATTATACATCGGACAATGAGGCCTATTATCATTTATAAAGGGCCACGTTTTGATTTACATTGACGATTCTTATTTTCAATGTAATTATTTTCATACAAAGAGATTAAAACGTAAAGATCGGTTATTAAGATTTCTGAACAAAGAGTTTTCATAACATTCGAATTTAGAATGTTTTGTTAACTTTTTTTTTCGAGTGGCCTTATTATTACCAGTAATTATTTCCAGAAAAAACTTAAGGACTGTAAAATGTTTTACAGTGACAATTTATAGTTACACAATATAATGATTAGAAGAATAACAATATCCTAAAATACATGTCAATATAATTGATTATATCCACATTAATATTATAAATGCCAAGATAACTTATTTTGTCCTTTTTAAGACTTACTTCTGAAAAATAGAAATCAAATTTGGTATAATCTACGACTAGTATAAAGGCATAGGCTCCGTTTGATTCTGAAGATACCTTAAAACACGCAAATGAACTCTCAGTAAAAACTAGTAGCAATAAACCATCGCCTCGAGACAAGAGTCAAAACACACAAAATAGAATAGACAACCATTTAAGACGTTTATTACGTATGATAGCATCATTATCGCCCAAACTTTAATATCTTTGGAGGAAAATTAAATCTAATATTTTATCGACATTTAGCTAGGGTTTTCACAGAATTTGGACTTTATAGAACGATTGTTCGAAGATGCTAAACGCACCGACCCTAGAATGTGGCTAGGTTTCAATTAAACCTTACAAAACACAAAAGTACAATGTTTAATATGAATATATAAAAAACATCGATAAAGTTTATATTAATAAGTCATGAATTGATACATTAAATGAGCTAATTTGTCAATACTAGCCATTGTTTCTATCCTGAATAGCTTTTCCACAAGCGCATACATTTGCTAAATGAAATTCAATTACTTAATACAAATTTTATACCGTAAATCTCTACCTTTAAGATATGTTTAAAATTTTGGCAGTTGCACTTAGCAATACAGTGAGGAATGGCGTAAAGAGTAAATCTGTCCAGTGTAGCCGAATAACATTATAGCATAGCAAATGAATGAAATAACTTACGTAAAATAAACAAAATATATTCTACATTTTTATTTTTCAAATTTTTGTACGTTGTCTACCTTATTCAATGGATAATATTAATAAAAAATCTATATAGGCCATAGAGTAACGAAGCTGCGAGTAGTCAGGTAAGCGGTTTATACTTATAGTTCTATCATCTATGATATAAGCAGATGCAATAATTAAAAAACAAACAGACAGAGGACGCCCAGACATAGAACATTTTGTTTATCATACAACACAGACGGCGGCAGCGGTAAACTGATTGGTTAAGTCACCATGCCATCCATGCAATTTGCTATTTCTTTCATCTGTATTATATTATATACATTACTAGCTTATGTCAGCTACTTCATCCACGTGGAATAGTTATTTTGGGCTACCGCGAACATGCAGCGGTATCTCACAAAAGGAAAAATACCCGATTTTGAAATACTCTTAATTGAGGCTCTGCTCTGACACTATTAACACTGAAAGATTTTTCAATTTAATTCACTGAAGACTTATTCAAATCGGACCAGTTATTCTTGAGATTAGCGCGTTCAAGCAAACGATCTCTTCATCTTTATAATATTAGGATAGATTATATGATATTAAAAACCTACGTTGTTTACTTTGTAACTTTTAAGTCTACCATTAAGACTATTCAACGTCCTTTGCAAACACGATTAGATTGATTATTAGAACCCGTGAAAATTATAGTTTTAATTATTTTTTAATGCAGTTGCTAACTTAATGAGCACCCAGAATAACAAGAAAGAACTGAGCACGCCATTTGCTGACACCCGCTGAGCGACAGGAAAGCTTGCGTGTTGATTACGCGCTCCCGATGCAACGCGATGCACCGTGTAAGATGACCGCGATAAGTAAACGAACCCTACAAATAAGCCAATTACTTTATTCACAGCAAATGAGGTGTTTCCTTACACTTGTTAAAGATGTTATAATAATAAAGAAGTCTTAGTCAAAATACGTCATGGGTTTAATGTTCAATCCTACGACGTATTGACGATTTAATAGTAGAAAAATCGAGTTTCATTACCACATTCTTCTTCTTAGCCAAAATAAAATTACTTTTACATTAATTTAGAAAAATTCGATGGACTAAAAAACTTTTTTTGTAATGTTATTTTTGGCAACCAATCTTCTATTAGATTATTACTGCTATTGTCGAGTAGGTAATAATATTACAAGTTTCTTGTGATCATTCAATGTTCTAACAAGATGTTAGTCCTCTTGTTAGAACTCTCCAGGGAGTTTCTGTGACATCTCAGAATTCATGCTCCGTGGTATTATTTTCCATCCACTACACTTGTGTATAATAATCATCACAGTATTACGTAAAACCACCAATATTACAAAATATAGAGTCCAATTACGAAAGATTATGAATAAAATATAAAGTCCACTACATAACAAAGATCCCGCCAAAAAAAACCTCTCACGATTTTACGTATGACAACAAACAAATAGATAATAACAAACAGATTATAAAAAGAAGATATTTTTGCATAAATCCATAGATTATTTTTGTATTTTAGACAACTAAGTATCAAACCGACAGATTAAAGGCTACAACAGTCTTTAAAATAATTTACGGACAGGTTGGTACCCCTGAACATCACATAGATAGATTAGAACGAAGATAATACGGTAAATAGAATAACAGTCCTTGAACGTTGTAAAATATTCCTTATGATTATAACTTATATGTAGTTTTATTTATATCAGACACCCTATTAATTATAAAAAGACGTATAATTTTATTTTTTTTAAATGTAGCACTAATGGGTTGACTTTTACTGAAGATTAAATTCGTAAATAAAATAATACGATTGCAGATAATAATAAATATTCCTTTTTATATATGACAACACCTATTTATGTCAGCTGTTTTTACCACCCTTGCCTAAATTCACAAACTGTTTAAAAACTGAAGTTAGGTATAACACACGAAACCGCTTACGATTTACGTTGCGATTTAATGGTTGACTTTTGATGGACATGCGTACACGAGCCGCTTAGACTTCCCGGCACGCGTTGATTGACAACGTCTGCAAACGCAAAGTTAATAAAACGGCCCCGTTTCCCCGATATAAAATGACTGCACATTTTAAATTACATACTTTTCGAATTATTCGTATATCGAACATGGTTTTTTTAAATAATTTATATATTATAAGGCAAAAGGTCATTATGGCCTAATTAATTCTAAATTGTGTTAGAAGTTTAGTAATTAGCAAGACACTATGTTTTTCGAAATCCTAAATCTTAAAAATATATGCAGTTATATAACATCTAAAATGCATCGTTTTGGTTATATTTTTGTTGCTGTAAGGACTTTTACTTGCTAAATCGTTAATAAATCGTGCTACATTTTCAGTTCAATCTTGCACAATGTTATAGGATAGTACAAATTACGAGATCGTTCAAATACGAAATCCATTGAATAGTATTAAATCATTATTTTACTTTGAGATTCCGGTAATATTAATTTATAAGTGATTATTAAACCATAAAATAAAAATCTCACAAATGGTCGGCAAAATAAAAATTAGTTATCCGCTTATTCGAGGCAAATTATATTCCAATAAACTTTACAGAATGTATTTTTATATATTTAGAGTCATGTACGTACAGCTTAGTTTTTTATTTGGATGTTGAATAGCATTACCTATAGCTGATAATTAAGTATTTTAAAAGAATATATATTTTTTTTATGTTATATATGTAAATACTATGGTTGTAAATAGTTGCACATAGTTCACATCCATTTATTATTATTTATATATATCTAATTACTACTAATAAGTATTGATAGTTATGAAAAACAACAATGTATTAAGAAGTGTCTTTTTTAAACTATAATATACTAGGACAATTAGGATTTTTTTTAAACAAACTGACTTTGTTAAAGATAAACATTAGACATATATATTAATAGGACATAAGATTAGTTCATACTAGAAACCTGCTATAAGTACATAATTTACCACGATAAAATAATAATCGGGTGTGTAGCTTTTTACAAAAGCATACTCTTACAAGTATACCAATGAATTAGTGGACTCTCCTATTTTTGAAGTCAGTTAAAAACCAAAGACCATAAGATTTAATCACCAATACTTCATGAACTAGCATAATGATTACATACATTATTTTACTATTTTAGAGGCCTTTTACCCATTCAGTGGACACTTAAGAGCAGACAATGAAGAATTCTTAAAACAATCAAATTTGTCTTACAACCTATAGAATAACTCAAAATGACACAAACCATATAACACAAATAATATTAGTAACTGCTATCAGAAATGTCTTATAATTTGTATGCTTTTTATAATTGTTGTTAAATATTTTATTATAGCAACTAGAATCGTATCTATGTATTCTCACCTATTAAAACTTTTTTTTTCTCGAACTGACTATGCTATTGATCTGGCAAGGTAAAGATCTTGCAGCTTCACGCGACTACTAAGGTGAGCACTTAACGACAATGATTCCATGAAATCAAATTGTATCATTGCTTTAACCGTATTCTAAATTTTATTTTATTTCAAAATTTATATTTATATAATAGAGTTATAAACGCAATACAAACAGAGAAATTCAAGTATAACAAATTGAAAAAAAAAATTGAGTTCCTGTGATAATAAGAAGAGTAACCTAAGAGAGATGAACATAAAGCTACAAAATATTATTGGATGTATATATATAATATGTATAAAAAATACACAAATTAATATAGTATAAAGAAATTAATGGAATAGGTAATATATAATATCATCAGTTCATGGTGAGTTACCCAAAAATTATGATAGTAAAAAATTAATGCTTGAAAGTACATAAGTCATTCATTAAAAACATATATTTACCCATGTTAATTATATCTTCGTGTATCACATGTATGTATATATATCACATAGAACCCTTCAAATGTTAATTAATAGAATAGTACAATAATAAGAATAACGTAAAATTAAATTTAACAGAAACTACACTACTACTACCGAATGAAAGTAATTAATGAAAATTAAAGAAAAGTATATTAATTAAATGATTGATTTTTTTTCTTGTTAAGTACTCTAAACCTATATAATATAATATGATATAATCATTAAGCTAAATGGAAAGATATGGGAAAATGTATGTAGACTTTGAAATAAGAGAGTTTAAAGACAAATTGAAATACCAATCTATATATATTTAACCGAAGTTGAGCAATCAGTTTTTTAAACATTACTTAGAAACGTTTTCTAAGCATAGCATGGCAAAGCAACTTCATTTTTTTAAATAACTAACATATAACTGAATTTATTTCTAAACACTTCATCAAATAGTTTCAATGTTACGCGTGGCGCCATCTATGACAGATAGATTGAACTCCATAATAACAGCTGTCATATTTATTTACTCCAAAATGTTGTGACAAATAAAATTAGTAATGTAGATATATGTACAACAACACCGTCTAGTGAAGCATGCATTTTGATAATTATAGGGTTTTATAGAGAACAACCGTGAAATTCTATGTAAATATCGGTAATACTCACAGAACAATATGTTGGTAACAGCTGACACCTGTCAAAACTTTCATCACAAATGTTCACAAGAACACGATAAATAAACTAAAAATACACATTTCTAGTCGCGGTATACTGTTAAATACGATGTATTGAGAGAAAAAATAAATCTGAACACGTTTTTAGCAATATTCCATACGGCGTATATCATCACAAAACATAACCTATAAACACTAAAGATTTGTATAATTTCGAAATATTTACACAATTTTTCAATACAGCTCGTAAGATATATGTTTATTTTACTGTCACTATTCTATTTGGAATTGTAATTAAATTTGTATAAAGTAGTTTTTACCTATAGCTCAAAAATTGATAATCTAGTAACTGTAGGTTTGTAGCAAATACATAACAGAATTGTATGTAGAAAATATTTATAATTAATGATTATGTTTAATAAGGTTTACATATATGGAGGATTTTATATAGATTTATATAAAATATTATTCATATATTTATTTTATATAAATCATTTCATATTCTTAATTTTTGTCAATCATATTTCAACAACTTAGTAAAAATTTTACTAGAGTTTAAAGTAAAAATTTTTCTAGAGTTTAAAACAACTTTTACAAAATAAACTATAATTTATAGAAAATTTTAAGAATTCTTATAATTGCAAAGGGCTATTCTATAAAATAAATCATATAATAGAGATCTAAATTTCAATTATACCCGAGAAAGAATTCTGAACAAGATTTCATGGAACCTGTGCCGCACAAAACTTTATGAAACTTGTATCACATTATTCTAAGTATAAAACAATGTTTAATGACACGAATAAACCTATTTACATGTTAATAAATCAGTGAGCTCATAATATTTTTATGCACTTTGACACAAATGCAGCCGGAGATATCAGTCGACCCATATGGAATATTGCCAAAAGTGGTCTGAATGACCCACCTTCTTCATAATGCCAGTCTTCCGCTTCGAGAACGTCGTGTACCGCCGTAGCTTGTTGTCTATATACTCCATCTTGATCTTGACGCGACCTTTGGTCTTTTTGCCGTTGGATGGGGGTGACTTTTTCGGTTGCAGGGAAGCATAACCGTCGTCGGCGATATCTGGCATCTGGCAGTGCTCTAGGCCGACACTCTGGGAGGGTCTTTCGTCGTAGCACTGGTCCGAGGGACGCTTGACTCCTGCGCGTGGCATCGGGCACGGTTGCATTCCCGGGCGGAGCGGGCCCGAGGCTCCCAGAGCACTCGGCGGCCGCCCAGCACCGTACATGTCCGGCATCTCTCCTAGCAACCCCATTCCGTACGGCGACCCGAAGCGGGGCTCCCGCGCTCCGCCGGGCGCGTCCATGATCACCTCGCAGTACGCCACAGTAACCGGTGCGCACACGCGCTAAACACACCTCACCGTCCGAACGACGAACGGAGACTGACCGAAAACGCGACAAAACCGAGGGCGGGACTGACGACTCGGCCGCTCGGACCGCAACTGACTTCGCGCGGCTTCGTCCCGCGCCGCTCCACCTCTAGCCGTCTCGCTTACGCGGTAATACGATTAACGTTACCGAATGAGACGGCGATAACGATAGCGCACGTAACCCGACACATCCGTAGGAAAAGCGTCGTCCGGCGGGAGCCCGCGAATGTTTTCAGTGCCCGAAATCCGTATGAAAATAGAGCTTTTATTTTGAGTTTATTTCGTAAATAGAAATAATAGAGTCGGAAGTGGAGCGGGTCGGCCGCGGCGGCGGGGCGGCGGGGTGGTGGGCAGACCCGGAGCCATATTTAGACGCGAGCCGTGCCAAATATGGCATGCGACGGCCAAATGCGAGCCACTCCTACCTACACCTGGCGATTTTCACGTCTAATAATTAAAAACTTTGTCACGTAACGTATCGATACATACCCGCAAACATGCCGGCCACATACTGAAACATCTTGACGTCGATACTCCAGCAACACCGTTCAGAGAGACCATTTAGATAGATACTTGAACTCTGCAATACCAAGTAACTTAGTTAGTTAACACCTAAGTTAGTTAACTTAGTTAACACGTTTGAGTTTTACTCAAACCGTTGCTAAATAATACAAGTATAATCTGTTCTTAAAATACTATTTATTGTATTATATATCAACAAGTTATAAAATCATTATTAATGATAGACAAGTTTAACCTACAATAAAAAACTATCTAAAAATTAGTAAAGTAGGTATTATAGGCATAATGAGTATTATCATCTGTATGGGTGTCTTAATTGAATCAAACACGAGGTCTCTAGTTAGGTTTTCCCCTTTTGCCTTATTTCGGGAGTACCACGTGCTACTACAGATTTGACTGTATATGTAAAGCACACATGCGCACAAATAACTCGGGTTGTATGTTTATTGCCCCTTTTTCACATCTAAACATCTGAATGAAATTTGAGAGAAATTTAGCCTGGACATAGGAGAAAAGCGAACGGGCTTTTTAAAATTATACAGAAAAAATACACCCAGTGCAGAGAGAGAAGGCTTTGCGTCGTTTATAATACTATCACTACATATAATAAAACAAGGTCCTCTACCACGTCTGTTTGTCTGTTCTCGATAAACTCAAAAATACTGAATTTCATGCGGCTTTCACCGGTAGATAAAGTGATTTATGATAAGGTTTTAGGTATTTAATCTGTTAAGGTTTTTCTTTATTATGAGGGCGGGGCAACGTCCGCGGGCCCGCTAATATCTATTATAATAAGTTAATAGGTTGTTCGAGTATCAGGTCTCAGTAGTACACCATTGTTTACTCACGATTTAAAAAATCGAAGCAGTCATAAGGACTGCCGGCAGAAGTGGAAACTCAATACAATAGATAAACTATGTTCTGTTTTGAAATTTTCAATGAATTAAAGTGTGAATTATTTAAATTTCCTAATTTATAAATTGAAATTGTTATCATTAATCTGGTTTTCACATTTATTGGCATTCCGAACAATAATAACTATATACATTTTTATACAGTTTATTATTAATATTTGATAGGCTTGCACAATTTGATTATAAAGTATCAATATTAGATGCACACGCCCCTATACCACGCATCGCTAGTGTAACGCAAGCCGCGCAAGCGCAATATGGTCGGTCACGTTTACTAGCATGTCATGACGCGAAATTATAAATCTATCTCCTGTCAAAAATACCGCTTAACGAGCCCATAGAAGTTTTCATTTAAAAAAGTATCTGTTTAAAGTTTATTGAAATTATGTCTAGAAAATATCTCAGTTGAAGCTATGAAGAGTCAGAGGTAACGCTTTCAGACACGTCATCGATTGATGTAGTTAGAATTCTACAATGACCCTGTGTGAAGGAAAACAACATTATGAAAATACTAGCTTTTGTTCACGGCTTCAATCGCGTTAATGCAGATTTCAGCTACAGCTTGGGGATATCACAATTTTTTAATTAAATGTTACAAGTATTAAATGTTATTAGTACATAGGATACCTCTATATCCTTTTCTGTATCCATGATAACCTGTGTACAAAATTTCATGATAAGCGATTGAGTAGGTACATAGCATGAAACCGTAAAAAACAAACGCACAGTTGTATTTATAATTCAATTATATTAGTAAAGATAGTGTGATGTTTGAATATTTCTGAGTGCTCTTTTAACTCGCAAAATTTGTTTACAAACTTATATTAGTCTGTTTTAATAATTAACACACAATTGAAAAGGTAATCACACTTACAGGCTATCAGAGTATACACTCACGTTGTAACCTAAACAGAGAGATTTAGTTACCGGTGGTCGTAATATTTAATGACAATCTTAAATAAATTTTTTTAAAAGCGCGTGTGGAGCCGCGGGTAACAGCTAGTTCTATATAATTGTCATTAAATATTACGACCACCGGTAACTAAATCTCTCTGTTTAGGTTACAACGGCGGCTCCACACGCGCTTTTAAAAAAATTTATTTAAGAAATGTAAAATTGTGAGTGGGTGTATTACAGAAAAGCTTTTTCAAAAACATTTGTAACTACGACATGCACGCCAACTGTAACATGTTGCGTGTACATTAGATATATGAATACAAGTAGTATATCGAATGGGATGGGGTTTATCATCAGCAACATACTTGGAACTTCAACCTACTATATACCAAACTCAGTGCTCACTAACACTATATAAGAAAGTAATGCAAATTATAAGCTATACATTATCGAACAACATATCTTAAATCTTTTATTATACATATATAATATATAAGCCCGTATTGTTGATATACTTAAGTTATTCTTATACAATGTTATAATCACTGAGTTATGCAGAAGCAAACGCGGTAAATAAAACAATATAGCTGCCAAATTGACCAAAAAGATGATATAGTTCACTTTCAATTATATATATTTATTCTTGGAGTCCAGTAAGGCACACGTCTCACGCGGTTGTAACATATTTTTGATCAATTTCACACGGACGAATGCACAGGTAGTAGTTAATCACTACATAGTGCACCAAATCAAATAAAAAAGAACCATTAAAATCGGTTCACAATTGACGAAAATATCGGTTAACATACATACAACCGAACATAGTAACCTCCTCCTTTTTCGAAGTCAGTTAAAAAGAAAGTCCACTGTCAGTTTATCTGTTCGCGATAAAGTTTAAAACTACCATTTTCATGCTTTTTTCACCAGTAGATAGAATGATGATTCATGGGGAAGGTTTAGGTATAATTTTTCAAGGTTTTCATTTTATTATTGGGGCGGAACAACGTCTTCCTAGCCCGCTAGTTATCTGCCTTAAAAGCCCCGTGAAAGTCAGTCCAACCAATTAGGAGATAGTAGGATATTGCGGACGAAGTCTTGAGTAACAAAATAAAATAGTCTAAGTTACTTCTTGTAAGGTGAGTTATCTGCCAGTGAAAGTCCCGTGATAATCAGTTCAAGCATTCCGGATATTCCACTACAGCCGAAGGCGAATAAAAAACCTAAATTACTTTTTATGAGGTCTACTATCTACCAGTGAATACCCCGTGAAAATCGGTGCAACCATTTTGCAAATAGCCATGCGGACGAAACCGCGGACAAATAAAATAGAATATGTCAACCGCTATAATTTCGGCTATCTGGCAGTAAAAGCCTAGCCGTTTTGGAGATTACCCACAACAAACAAACAAACAGCAAAATATAATAATATAAAAATATAGACAAAGTATAAAGGAACCTTTTTTTTAGTCATTTGTAGCCATATCCATTCATGAAAAAGTTGTTATTTTAATTGAATTGTACATACACAAACTTTATTTTTATAATACGTAATAGAAAACAAATAAAAAATTAGAAATAAAAGTAGTATAAACTTTTTGCATAGGAAAACAAAATAAACTTCGAAAATGTTTGCGATAGAAACTAACCATGGCAACGTATATAATACTAACGCTAACGAAATTTTTATTTGAACAATTTTGTTTTATGATTATGAAGACTAAGAAGATAATAATGATGGATAAAATAATGTACGACATATTATATAGAAGATTTGGCGCATATGCCTTTATTGTAACTTGCACATGAAAGAAAATTAATTAAAGGATATACCTATATTGACAACTTCAGAATTGGCTGTATGGATTAATACCTTCGCCTGGCCTATTGAACGAATATTATTACTACTACTGCCGAAATCTCTGAAAAGGAAAAAAAAGTGCCCGTTTTTTAAACATTCTTCATTGGTGCTCTGCTTCTATTGGTCTTAGCGTGATAATATATAGCCTATAGCCTTCCTCGATAAATGAGCTATTTAAAACCGAAGGATTTTCTCAAATCGGACTAGTAGTTCCTGAGATCATAGCGTTCAACCAAACAAACAAACTCTTCAGCTTTTTATATTAGTATGTAGATAAGTATAGATTTATATATTAAGTATAGAGTAAATTGCGACCGCAATACACCAAATATAATACCATTATGTTGGGTAATATCTATTCTTATTCTTTATTAAACAGAGTTATAAGGATTCGTATTTGGCTGAGTCGCGACCCAACGTATGCTTAATGATAAAGCAGGCACAATGACTCCCATTTCGTTTCTCGTGCTTCAGGATCAGCCAGTAAAGCATAAATCAAAACACCACCTAATAATAACCATAACCACCTGTTACTCTACGTTATAAGGAAAAACAACCGGGACTAATCACCAAATCGGCCGGAACTAATATTTTGGTGACTAAACGATGCAAGTATAAATCTTTATGGATTTATACTCTCTCTTTTTATACTGTTTGAAGATCATATTTATTATCTTTATTATAAGTTCCAATACTATTTAACTGATGGCCATAAATGTTGGCAAATAGTATAAGTGTGTTTGGTATATGAATTTACCATGTAAATATTACGTTATCTTGCTAATAAGTGATGCTAGATTATATTTTAATTAGTGTTATTCGGTAATGGTAATTTAACACAGTCAAACTCACGGGCAGTTGCTAATCCTAAATGCTAATGTAAGTTTGTTTGTTACGCTTTCATGCCTTCACTACCCAACAGATCATTATTAAATTTTGCATAAAAAGTTGTCAAGAGTGCCTTTCATCTGGAAGAAAGTAATGTTCGCGAGGGATGTGAGCGAAACCGCGAGCAAAAACTACTATTTTATAAAGTGATCGGTTCTATCAAATTTATTTTCGTTTTTGTTTTACTCATTTTACAAATCAAAACAATTTGTTCAATCGCTTATGAACGTCAAAACTACTACTTTCTGTTATTAATATCAAATTTAAATTTTTCAGGTAGGTACACCTCGCATAAATAAAATCAAACGATTTTCGTTGCAGTGAAACGTGGTAGTCGCCAATCAATTGCAGGCGGAAGTGCGAAGTAACCGTCCACTATAATATTTAATCATGGATTTCAGCATAGTAACGCCATCTTTAATAAAAAAGAAACAGACATTAAAAGTGGCTAAAATATAAAAAATAGTGATATAAAATAAATTGTTACTCGAGGATAATATCTATATTATGTCATTCTTTATCTAGATATTGTTGAAGTCGCTATACGATTGCATGTATGTTAAAAAAGAAAAACAAATAAAATTTTGATCAACTCTAATAGAAATTATACCCGCGTCTTCCGTAATACCTAACGATAACGAAGCACAAATAATTTAGATTGCAGATTTGTATATTAGATTATATATAATAGCTGCCTTTACACGAGACGCTCTTTCCCGCGTGAAAACGATTTCGCGCAGGATAGAGTGCGCATGTAGAGACAATAACCCGTAAGTTCACGTACGCGCTTTCTCGTGTTCAGTTTTGGACACTCCAATCGCGGTACGACCGTGTCGTGTAAAGGCAGCTAATCTATTACGTTACGTAACGAGGTCGTATTACGGAAATTTCCTTATAAAACTTAATTAATTACAGCTTCATATTAAAATGATTTTATATTGGGACAAATGATGTGTGACCGCAAAGAGATACCTGTCACGTACGCTCTATGACGTCATGTCTCATTATCTTGAAGAAGACAGCCACAGGATACTTGTTAATTGAATTCCATGTCTATTACTAGGAATTCAGAAGGCTACAGGGACTCCTGCTTAACACCAAATAAAATTAAACATCAATGTGCTTTTTTGGCAACCAATCTTCTAGTAGACTATTACTGTTATTGTCGAGTAGGTTATGATATTACAAGTTAGATTTCAATAAACATTTGCAGGGTTTTTGTGGCATGTCCAAATCCATTCTCCGTGGTATTATGACCCATCCAGTTAACTTGTGAACGATATCCAAACTATACTACATAAAACATCACCAATATTACAAAACATAGAATCAAAGAAGACAAAACTATGAATAAAATATAAAATCGACTATATTACAATCCAAGATCCCTCCAAAAACTACCATCAAGATGTTATAGTCAGTTTGTAATTATTGCCCTACACTTCAATGATAAGAACAGTACGATTCGCTAGCAGTAGCCACGAAAACCACGGCATCAATAACCATCGTGTGTTACTTGTCTAAAAATACCACGGCGACTGTGGGTACCATGTTCAAGAAAGATGCAGTAACTGATTGAATTAAAGTTTGGAGAAAAAGTCAATATTCCAACCATCATACTTCAAATGTAAAAAATAAGATAGTTATATTCTTACGCGTATTGCGTCCCAAGATCATTCAATCCAATTGTAGGATATCTGTACACGACTGGATTGCAACCACCAGATAAATTGTGATAAGTACGTCATAATAGACATCTTTCCGTTTACCACATTTTGTTAACAATTAAATAGTTAAAATATATTAAATAGTTAAAAGCAAACCCAGTTGCCGACAAGCATGACAGCGGCTATTGGCAGTGGATTGTACAGTACGTAGAACAGTCACTTTGTCGTGCTTCAATAGCAAAAAAATAGAAATACTAGAAAAAAAATAGAATTATTCCTGCTTAAGGCGCAAAAAACAATCACATTTGTTATGCGTAAACCTACCTAAAATCTCTGACCTTAATTTGAAAGGAAATGAATAATTAAGCATATATTATGATATGATATGATAATTTTTGAACCTATTGAAATTATGTCGGCGAAATGAACTCGTGGGTATGATTTTAATGAATATGTAAAGTCATTCAAAAGCTATACGATTACTAAATATTAAATTATGAGAGAATTTTAACCTTTTTTTCTAGGCGTCGTTACATTTTCCAAAATCAAGGCATAACGATGGGAATTCCTATAAGGAAGGAAGGTATGACAAATTATATATGGGAAATAATATTTTAGTATTCCGTTTATTCTGAGTGCTCATTCTAGGAACATCTGTGATAGAGTCCTGGTGATATTAGCATCAGTCATTACAACCACCAATGTCGCATACACTTTTATTTATATACGAACAATAGACATAACTACTTCATTATCTGTCGGCACAACATTTTTGTCATGTGATGTATGATTTCGACCGCAATCGACCGCCTGCCTGCCATCAATCCTTCTGGGAATTAATAATTAATAGACATAAATACTTTTATAAAACGAATTTAAATTAAAACCTATACGAATATTTGTACTACGTGAAGGAAGCCGCGGGCGAATAACTAGTAGATGTATATACAAACGAAAAGAATTGTTGTGAAGACACCGATTACAAAATATTTAATTATTATTTAGAAAACTTCAGCTTAATAATATATTTACATTCGTAATATAATTTGGCGTTACGAGTTACTACGAAAAGTTTGGTCTATTGTATATTATAAAAGAACTGTTAAACAATTATTATTACTTCCTGGGTCATTGTCTATCGGTGTCTTGACTACTTATGAGATCTAATATGGTTCGCATTTCCGACTTTTGTCCGCGGGTATTTAGTCCACATTATGCAGGAAAGTATTTATCGATTTTAATATCCTGGAAGCTATGGTGATAGTTTTTGTTCATATGTTATGAGTAGTTAAAATCAATAGGGAGTTTTTGGCGGGATTTTGGAATGTCATGTAATTGATTTCATATTGTACCCACAATCTTATGTTATTTGGCTCTATATTTTGTAATATTGGTAGTGTTTTACGTAATATATTTTGATTATTGTGCAGAAGTGAAGTGGATAGTAAAAACATGATGATATATAAATTGCAAGCATCGAAAATTAAATGTTTGGTATTTCTTCATTATTAGAGTCCTGGTTTCTCATAATAATTGATGAACAAGGTAAAGCTTCTAGATTCTTCTATATTTGCAAAAGATTTTCTTCTATAAAACAGGTTAGTTCTAAAAAAATTCCTATAGGGTCTTCCAAATAGTTCTTCCGTGACGTTACTGTTGGGAAATCCTATCGAGAACACAGCTACATACTCTGGCAAATAGCCGTGGTTTCTTTTGTATTTATTACAATATAAAACCTAATAAAAATAGAATATAGCCCACTTATGGATAAATTAGTGAAATATTTTTATGATCGAAAGAATTTTTGGAAAACTGCCGTTAGTTCCGATAATTATCATCGACGTAGTTTCGAATCTATGTAATGAGTCGGAACTTTCGATAAAGGAAACCATCGTGATGAAGTCATAGTAGTAGCAAGGCTTTTAGTAGTAGCCTCACCTGGTCTTACCATCCTCAAGGTGAAAAACAAATGCAAATAATCTATGGTTGTATATTACGTAAACTAAGCTTGAAGGCTACTCTGCCTCCCCAAGTTAAGCGTATTTACCAACTTACTAGTGGTCGCCTAGTGGTCGAAAATCGGCCATAATTCATTTTGGGTTCATAAATTCATTAAAGATATATTATTTATTAATTAATTATTTAAGTATTCATTCATGTATATTATGAATTTATATATTATAATATAAAATTAACCTACAGTTTGACCAATTAATTTCAAAGGGTATGTAAGGTATGGAACGTAAACGTAATTTTCATTTACATGTGTGTCATTCGAGCAGTAGTGTATGTAATGTATACTTTAATTAATTTAATACGATTGTAATGCATTTTATATTTAAAAAAATAGCTGTATGCACTTCTACGTCATTTTTCACATTCATCCGTTCGTGCAATTCGCTTAAAAAGGGGTACAAAGTTTTCGCTTCACGTATTAATACATATATACCACATCGTTATTTAACATCAAGTAAGATTGAGGCCAAACGCTAAAAGCTGAGATTTAAAAACCACCTACCAACAAACAAACTTTACATCTTATGACAATAATATAGAAAACTTGCTAATTGACACCCAAAAACGATTTTATTTAAGAAAACCAAAATAGTATTATAATAAATATCCGTATATAGATGTCTAATGGTGTTTACCCGTTACTAGAAAATTGGTTTTTTGTAGCAGCACATGTCGCGACGCCTACTGTCTGATAAAAATCCATTTGAAAGTTATTTCGTTATTAATGACTAAATCCTTTATTCTATTCATTATATACAAATGAGTAACGTTTATATATTAATTAGGTTATGAATATATAAAGCCACGACATAAAGGAGTTTGCCTGTTTGTCTGTTAGTATGCTTGGAAGTCAAAAACCACTTATACAATGTACATAAATGTGTATTTAAATTTAAATTCATAGAGATATACTCGTATTTAACTGCCAGTAAATATAGTTTATATATACGAAATCTAAATATTAAGAATTGTAAGTAACAGGTACAGGAAACATAATCGAATTAAAATTGACATTACAATATACGAAATATCTCCAAACATTCGAAATTAGATCCTTAGATATTATCTGTGCTTTCTTAACTTAATTCTCTTTGTTTAATTTCAATGAGTGGGATCATACGATTTATTTAATTTATTTATTTAATATTTATCATTATACGTATACACCACAAAACATTACCAATTATGTGATTAGTACTAAGATCGATCTTATTGCTAATAGCAATCACTTCCAGGCGACCTTCGGACGGATACATCCCGTGAAGTAGAAACGAGGGTGTACAAGTAAAACAAAACTAGTAAATACCACATAAATTAGAAGCTCGTATACTATAACAGACATATAAAATATCATCATCATCATCATTACCCTTATCTCACTTAAGTAGGGTCGGCACAACATGTTATCTTTTTCCACTCTCTCCTGTCAAATGTCATTTCAGTATTCACACCTTTTACGCACATATTGTTTTTCACGCAGTCCATCCACACCTTTTTCGGTCTTCCTCTACTCGTATATCCGTCCACAAACATACTCAACACTTTTCTAGTTACATGGTTTTCATCTCTCCTCATGACATGCCCATACCATGCTAACCTATTACTCCTCAACTTCTCTGTCACTGGTGCTATTTTCAAACTTCCTCTGATATACTTATTGTTAATTTTATCAATTCTAGTCACACCACACATCCACTTTAACATTCGCATCTCTGCCACATGTAATTTTCTTTCATCCGTCTCTTTCGTAGCCCAGCACTCAGATGCATGACTGGTCTTATCATAGCTTTATAAACCTTCTCCTTGAGTTTCAAAGGCATTCGTGGGTCACAAGTTACCCCGGTCACATTTCGCCATTTCATCCATCATGCATTTATTCTATTCCTCACGTCCTTATCAATGCCACCGTTCGCTTTGTATCAATGAACCGAGGTAAATTAGAGCAGGCTGGTAAGGATACACCATTTAAGGTTATAGGAGAAAAACTAGACGTACCACCGAAGTCGCAAAACAAATGTTCAGTTTTTGTTCTACTAATTTTCAAACCAACATTCTCCAGTTTTTCTCGCCATTTTTCCAGCCTGCTCTGAACCTCGACAGCATCTTCTCCGATAAGAACAATATCATCAGCAAACAGCATACACCAAGGTGTATCCTCCTGTATGTCTGATGTTAATGCTTCCATAACAAGAAGAAATAAATAAGGGCTCAAAGCTGAACCCTGGTGTAAACCTACAGCCACATTGAAATCATCGGTAACTCCAGCTTCGGACCTAACATGTGTTTTGGCTTGATCATACATACCACGAATAAGTTGTAGGTACTTCCCAGGCACTTTCCCAAAGACGTATAAAATATATTATAAAATAAAAATAATTAACCAGTCGTATCTCTACACACTATCGTTTTTAAACATACCATGAGTTTTAGCATATATAATGAGCTATACGTAATCGCGCTGGTTTCCACCCATCCATCCATTTAGTGAAGACAAGTCTACTTCTGTACGGTGGCGTCTTGTAAAGATCACCACAGTACAGCTCCCCCTAGTGACGGGTCTGTTCAAGCAGCGTAATTCCAATGCGTGGTCACACACACGCGGACTCTTCGTACATTACTATACTAGCCGACCCGTGCCCACTTCGTTGGGCGGTAATACGTAAGCGTGGAATGGTTATTTTGCGCTAAAACGCAGCGGAAGCTCTGAAAAGGAAAAAAATACCTCGATTTTGCAACATTATTTATTGCTGCTCCGCTCCCATGGGTCTTAGCGTGATGATATATTGCCTATAACCTTCCCTGATAAATGAGCTATATAACACTGAAAGAATTTTCCAAATCGGACCAGTAGTTCCTGAGATTACCCCTTACAACGTCACAAACTCTACCTCTTTATAATATTAGTATAGATTATAGATAATATAATTAGTTAATAGCTTCTGCCCGTGACTTCGTACGCGTGGAATGGTTATCTTGCGCTAAGACGCAGTGGAAGCTCTGAAAAGGAAAAAATACCCCGATTTTGCAACATTCTTCATTGCTGCTCCGCTCCTATGTGTCTTAGTGTAATGATATATAGCCTTTAACCTTCCCTGATAAATGAGCTATATAACACTGAAAGAATTTTCCAAATCGGACCAGTAGTTCCTGAGATTACCCCTTACAACGTCACAAACTCACAAATTCACAAACTCTACCTCTTTATAATATTAGTATAGATTATATTTGTTCGCGGTCTACTGTACAGGTATATTTTCCCAAATCCCATATAAGGACAAGGAACTTCCAACTTGACAGGAAATCATTAATTGCTCACTAAACCATTGATATGATAAAATATTTCTTAATGAGTTATATATTACTATATTATATTCGCTCTTGGTCTACTTTACAAGCAAAATTTACCAAATCCCATATAAGGATAAGGGATTTCCAACCTGTCAGGAAATCATTAATTGCTCACTAAACCACATGATAAAATATTTCATAACGCATACTATTCATTAAACCTAATTCAAATATACTATTAATAATTGAGACAAAATGTTTTATCAAAAGGAAAACCTTGCATAATTAATGGAACGCATAGTAACATAAGTATAATACTAATTATATTTTATCTTGTTTGAAATTACGCAAATCGTATTGACGTAATGGAGTGGTGCCCGAGGCAATACAAAAGATTCTTTCTATTTCTTTCTGTCGGACGAGACAGCGTCAGAAATAGCAGGATGACGAAGCGATGATGCCTTAGTTGATAGCGAGTTCGGACACCGCGTCGATGGACGTAGGTGCGAATCCTAGTAACTGAGCCGGTACTTTCAGTGAAGGGAAACTTAGTGATGAGATCACAGCAAGGTGGTAGGGCTTTTTATTAGCCCGCATGGTTAACTACCAACTTCAAGTTGGAAATCTGTCGCCACACACTTGTTTGATGTTTTCCGACAATTGCACTTGATACCCAGCCCACTCTATGTTTTCTGTGTTTACCATCTCAGACTACATCGTCATTTAATAGAAGATTGTGGTCAAACACTAAAAACTACAAAACATGAAAAATACGTTAGAAGTATAGCGGGCGTTACTTGGCGAAGACAAGAGCAGAACCGCGTCTTTTGTCAAACTTTAAACTATTGTAATACTTAAAGCTATAAGTAAGATTGTTAAACAAAGGCAATTACTGTTATTAGCTATTCTGCTGTTGGATAACTTACTGTTTTATACCGTATCTGTAACGATAACAAGTCAATGAAATTACATTCGTTGTTCATTTCGTAACTATGACGTGAAGCAACGTGAAGCGATCTCCTTGTCATGTGGGGGGGCCGGGCGCCAGGTGCCGCCGACTCTACTTGGGAGTCGTGCGGGCGATGGCCTCCTACGGGGCACCAGTCTGGGCTGATGCCCTCGGTGCCGCCAACGTGCGTACGCTCCACAATGCGCAGCGCACGGTGGCACTGAGGGCAATCCGGGCGTACCGGACGGTGTCCTCGGCGGCGGCCTTCACGCTCGCCGGCTCCCTGCCCTGGGAGCTGGAGGCAGGAGTTCTCGCCGCCGTGTACGAGTTCACGGCGGCGAGGAAACGAAGGGGGGAGCCTCCGGCTCCCAAGGAGGTAGAGGTGGAGAGACGGCGTCTCAGGGGGGACGCCGTCGAAAGGTGGCAGCAGGACCTGGCGGACGAGCGATTCGGACGGTTCACAGTGGACGCCGTCCGCCCGGTCCTGCGGGAGTGGGGCTCCCTGACGTTCCGACTGGTGCAGGTACTCACCGGGCACGGTTGTTTCGGGTGGTACCTGCACCGGATTGCACGCAGGGAGCCGACGGCCGCCTGCCACGAGTGCGGCGCTGAGGAAGATACCGCGCAGCACACGCTGACTGAGTGTGCTGCGTGGGGGGAGCAACGCCGCATTCTGGCGGCGGCCGTGGGAACGGACTTATCGCTGCCGAGCGTGGTTTCGGCCATGCTCGGCAGCGAACAGGCTTGGCGAGCGATGGCCTCCTTCTGCGAGGAGGTCATCTCGCAGAAGGAGGAGGCGGAGAGGGCCCGCGAGGCAGACCCTCAAAGCGGCCGTCTCCGCCAAAGGAGGACAGGCAGGAGGAGAAGGCGCTTCGCCCAACTCCTCCTGCCACCGTAGCCGGACCTGAGGGGATGGGCCGGGGGGCCCATCTCCTCATTGCACAGGTCCGGCGGACGAGGGGGGGCAGCCGGTGTGTACCCGGTCTGTCCCTCTATAGGTAGGAGCCCGGCGGTCACCTTCCGCCGGGCGGACCGTCTCTACAAGGCTACAGGCTCTACAAGGTTGATTAGCTTGTTCGATCCCTTGCCGCCCACACAAAACGGTCTGTCGG
>MU158834.1:328012-436763 GCA_015888305.1 Antheraea pernyi | reverse complement strand
GCGTCTAAGGGAGGACGCCGTCGTAAGGTGGCAGCAGGACCTGGCGGACGAGCGATTCGGACGGTTCACAGTGGACGCCGTCCGCCCGGTCCTGCGGGAGTGGGGCTCCCTGACGTTCCGACTGGTGCAGGTACTCACCGGGCACGGTTGTTTCGGGTGGTACCTGCACCGGATTGCACGCAGGGAGACGACTGTTCAGTGGCAATCTTTGATTGTTACTACTAACTTGCGGAGACGAGGGTACGTTTAGGTAAATCGTTCAGAGTAAGGTCTTTTGAAGTATGGTCTTGTAATCTTCGCGTGTGTTTGATTTTGTGTTCATACCTACAACATATATATTGTACGCATACTTGTTTTAACTTCTTCTCATATAAATGAGAAGATATCTATATACATACCACAAGAATATAAATCTAACGTTCGGCAGCGAACAGGCTTGGCGAGCGATGGCCTCCTTCTGCGAGGAGGTCATCTCGCAGAAGGAGGAGGCGGAGAGGGCCCGCGAGGCAGACCCTCAAAGTGGCCGTCTCCGCCAAAGGAGGACAGGCAGGAGGAGAAGGCGCTTCGCCCAACTCCTCCTGCCACCGTAGCCGGACCTGAGGGGATGGGCCGGGGGGCCCATCTCCTCATTGCACGGGTTCGGCGGACGAGGGGGGGCAGCCGGTGTGTACCCGGTCTGTCCCTCTATAGGTAGGAGCCCGGCGGTCACCTTCCGCCGGGCGGACCGTGGGGGCGGCTCTACAAGGTTGATTAGCTTGAACGATCCCTTGCCGCCCCCACAAAACGGTCTGTCGGTACACCGTGGGGTTTTAGTCCGTGCGACTCGGACATAACCCCCCCTCTCCCCCGGGAGGGGGGCGTATCCATAAGGGATTTCCCCACGTTAAAAAAAAAAAAAATCTACTTGTCATACCTATAGATGGTTGCATAGTGTTTGCTTGTTCACATGTTGAAATAAATAATAAATGTATATAAAATAGCAGAATAATATCTTTAACTATTTATTATCCTTTGCCTAAAAATAATGAACTACATAATTCATCATCATCATCATTACCCTTATCCCACCTAAGTAGGGTCGGCACAACATGTTTTCTTTTTCCACTCTCTCCTGTCAAATGTCATCTCAGTATTCACACCTTTTACGCACATATCATTTTTCACGCAGTCCATCCATGCCTTTTTCGGTATTCCTCTACTCGTATATCCGTCCACAAACATACTCAACACTTTTCTAATTACATGGTTTTCATCTCTCCTCATGACATGCCCATATCATGTTAACCTATTACTCCTCAACTTATCTGTCACTGGTGCTATTTTCCAAGTTCCTCTGATATACTCATTCTTAATTTTATCCACTCTAGTAACACCACACATCCACCTTAACATTCGCGTCTCTGCCACATGTAATAATTAATTATTGGAATAATTATCACCTCTAATAGATTGCGTTATATGAGGTATTGTCTTGAGAGATACGAGTTCAATAATACCACAAATATAGTTATCACACGTCCGTATAACCTCAGATATTTTTTGACAAGACATTAGATTTGATGATAGCCGGTTAAGTAGATTCTTGGCAAATTACGGCAAGACTTATTTGGTGGATCGATTGATGCTGCCCACAATAGTGATTCAAGCGTGATAAGAAACTATATAGCAACCTATAGTTCTGCTATGTCTTTAACCTTACAAAATTGATATGTAGCAACGAAAGGTGTGTACAATAAAATCTGAGAACGATGTTGACCATTAAAACAAAAATGGTAATCGACAGTCATCACGGTTAGGCCGTTCTGAATTATACTCATAACATGTTATAACAATTTATTTAACTGGTAGTTTCTGGAACGTTAAACTCCAAAATAAACAAATTCAAATGGTTTTTTACCGTGTAATATTGTGGATTCCAGTTTGATATGAATACTATTTATGACTCCATGTCTCCAGCAGGGTTTTCTTCCAGGGGTATGACAAGGAGCTGTGCAAAAAGCGACTGAAATACGCTCTTTAAAGTCGGCAAGACAAGAGCGATGCCCCTGGTTACAGTTGTCCATAGATGAGGTTAACCCTTCACCATAAGGTAGGGTATCTGCATGTTTTCAGCTGCTCGGCATTAAAAATGTTCGCTTTGAAAAAACCTTTACTGCATATTGCAGGACGGTATGACAGCGGTGACTGGCGATGTATAGGTTGTCTGGCGGTGGTCGCCGTTGTTTTTGGATTGTACTGTGATTTCCATCAGGCATAGTACAATCACTTTGCCGTGCTACAATAAAAAAAATGTTATCAGTTAATTCCTATTTCAAATAGTAATTATATTCACTTCCTGACATGTCATTTTATTTGAATTTATTTTTCTATTATCCTTTTCGTATTTTATTTTTTATAATGGTTTATTGTATCTAATGTTATATTATTATTACTGAGAAAACTCTGAAAACAAAAATTCTGAAAAAAAAAACCGAAAATACAGTCCTCGGGTATAGCCTAAAGTTGGCTAGTTTTCTGTTACATAAAAATGGCAATAGTAAGCAAATCATAATCTTGAAGAACTTCATTTTTAACCGGAACGGTGGTGCCGCACAAGCAGACACTATAAATAGCCTACCAAAGATAAAGCCTACAGAAAAATTGTAAAGCTTAAAGATCCTATCAGACTTCATAACTAAATAATAATCATAAATACAGTGGCACAACAAAATAATCCCAAAGAGGGTTGATGTCAGGCACGCGGCCGATCGTAAAAATTAAGCCAAATCATATACCACAACATGATAAACATGTTGTACCGACCCTACTTATGTGGGATAAGGGTAAAAAGAAGAAGAATTAAATTCACTTCCTAAGCATCATAAACATCTTCTCGTTGGTCATCATCATCTTCTTACCCTTGTCCCACCTAAGTAGGGTCGGCACTACATGTTTTCCTTTTCCACGCTCGCCTATCCTTTCCTTCTCGTTAATCCTGGATTTAAAAAAGAACTTTAATCGAGTTAAAATTTGTAAAACTTGCTGGTACATTTTACAAATCGATATATCACCTCTAGATTGAAAGGGATGTTTTTAAATATTTCAATGAAAACAGAACGGCATTACTTAACTTTCTAATTAATTTATCGAGTAAATGTTGCCAGATTTCTGGAAATCACTCATATGTTCCTATTTTTGCAGGTCTTCTAACATACCGTATCACTTTTTTTGAGAAAGAATTAATTATGTTTAAACTTTTTTTTAAAGTAATTTATTATTATCAAAATTAAATATAACATTATATAATTTTAATTCAGTACACAATAATATACTTAAAAAAGATACATCTCGAACTTCAAATAATATAACCTAACCTAATAGTGAAAATAGTTTTTAATCTATACTAATCTATAAAGCTGAAGAGTTTGTTTGTTTGGTTGAACGCTATGATCTCAGGAACTACCAGTCCGATTTGAGAAAATCTTTCGGTCATAGATAGCTCATTTATCGAGGAAGGCTTTAGGCTATATATAATCACGCTTAGACCAATATAAGCAAAGCACCAATGAATACTGTTTCAAAATCGGCCACTTTTTTTGCTTTTGAGAGATTCCTTATTATTATATACGTTGCCATGGTAACGTGGTAAGTAGTAGTAATAATATTCGTCCAATAGGACAGCCGAAGGAATTAATCCATACTGCCAATTCTGAAGTTATCGCATGGCTATTTCCAAAATGGTTGGACCTATTTTCACGGGGTATTTACTGGTAGATAACTGACCTTATAAAAAGTAATTTAGGTTTTTTATTCGCCTTCGGACGCAGTGGAATATCCGTATTGCTTGAACTGATTTTCACGGGACTTTCACTGGAAGATAACTCACCTTATAAGAAGTAACTATTTTATTTTGTTTCTCAAGACTTCGTTCGCAATATCCTACTATCTCCTAATTGATTGGACCGACTTTCACGGGGTTTTACGGGCAGATAACTAGCGGGCTCGGAAGACGTTGTCCCGCCCCGATAATAATATGAAAACTTTGACAAATTATACCTAAACCTTCCCCATAAATTATCATTCTATCTACTGGTGAAAACAGCATGAAAATGGTAGTTTTTGACTTTATCGCGAACAGATAAGCTGACAAAGGACTTTTTTTTTAACCAACTTCGAAAAAGGAGGAGGTTACTATGTTCGGTTGTATGTATTCTTTTATGTATGTTAATCGATATTTTAGTCAATTGTGAACCGATTTGAATGATTCTTTTTTTATTTGAAATGGTACACTATGTAGTGATTAAATGCTACCTATGTATTCGTGCGTGTGAAATTGATCAAAAATATGTTACAACCGCGTGAGACGAGTGTCTTACTGACTCCAAGAATAAATATACATAATTGAAAGTCATATATTTGTATGTAATAATAATTATATAATCTTTTTGCTTAATTTGGCGACTATATTGTTTTATTTACCACGTTTGCTTCTACATAACTCAGTTATTATAGCAACGTATAAGAATAACTTAAGTATATCGACAATACGGGCATATTATATCTATCTATAAAATAAAAGATTTAAGATATATTGTTCAATAATGTATAGCTCATAATTTTCATTACTTTCTTATATAGCACTGAGTTTGGTATATAGTAGGTTGAAGTTCCAGGTATGTTGCTGATGATAAATCCCATCCCATTCGATATACTATTAGTATTCACATGTACAATGTACACGTTACATGTTACAGTAAATGACGTTCGTATCGTAGTTACAAATGTTTTTGAAAAAGCGTTTCTGTAATGTACACATCCACTCACAATTTTACATTTCTTTAATAAATTTTTAAAAAGCACGTGCGGAGCCGCGGGTAACAGCTAGTACATAAATATAGACGACATTTTATAAATCTGTGCCCATGTCAACATACTTTTAATAGACTCTGATCGAGTCTTAAAGTTTTTAATTATCTTTTTAAATTTAGACGTTAGACTTACACAAAACAAAATCTTCAATTTATATGACGATTCTACTAAAACTATATTGACCACATTGAAACCTGAGCATCTGTCAAGTTTCAATTATATTTTCTTTCGTTTTATCGAATAAATAAGGAGTTAAATAATACTTGAAATACAACATCCATTACTGATTTGCAGCTACTTGTTATTAGTTTATTAAAATAATTATATGTAGTCTATTCAAATAAGATGTTGGAGACCTGCCGTTGTGCGTGCATCAGGAAAAAACTACAGGATAAATTTTTTGAATATTTTGAAACTTCTTTACGCGCGTTGAGCGGTATTTTTGGAAGGAGATAAATTTATAATTCCGCGTCATGACATGCTAGTAAGCATAGTAAAAGTGGCAATAATATGAAAACCACACTAATGTTAATAATTTTAATAAACAAGTTCTATAAGTTAAATATATTTAAATATTCACACCATAATTAAATTCATAACACAAAAGAGAACACACTTATTTCATTGTTTTGAGTTTTCACTTCTATCGGCAGTCCTTGTGACTTTTTTAGTTTTACTTGGTTCTATACAAAAAAAGAAAATCTCACAATACCATGATTTATTGTAAAGTTATTATAGTTGAAGACACTACGATTTTTATAAGCACTGTACGTTTAGTGACGCCTGTCTTCTAGCTGTGGGACAGTGGGGAAAGAGGTGTAATACGCATGCGCAAAAGAGAGAAAGTAAATCGACAACATTGTCTACAAAGAAATTTTATAGGCAAAATTTTTTTTTCCATGTTTTATGTTTATCCTCTGTACATAAAATGTATTGTTAAGGTACATACATAAAGTTGAAGATAAAGTCGCGGATATCAACTGGTAAAGAATAAAATCCAGCGGTTATTACCTACTGTTATTCTTGTGACCAAAAGAACAGTTACTAGGTCCAAATGAATACCTAAAGGCATACTAATCTGATATAGCAGGTGAGAGGTACATACTTTTTGGCTGAAGTATTTTAGCAGTGAAAACGTTTAAAATACCACCATATTATCCACCATATACTATAATAAAACTGTAACAAAGCCAAATCTGTACATTAAATATTTTTTGAAAATTTTGATCGGGGTAGACTTTGTTATCGATATAGAAGCCAAAAATAATCTTTCTACAATTTTTGTCTGTCTGTCTTTCTGTCCCTGTGAACACGCATCACGCTGAAAGTACTGAACTGATTTTAACGACACTTGACACAGTAATAACTAATATTACAAGGTTACATTGAGGATACTTTTTGTCCCATAAAACACAAGTGGTTCTCCAGGATAACGAAAGACAAAACATTGTAGTTAATGTAACTAGACTTTTTTGTGACACCTGTGTACAAGAGCCAGCAAAATAAGATGAACGTGAACCAAACCAAATAGTATTCAGGATCCTGGTAGCCGGTTAACGTTGTATTTTTTAATGCGCATCACACCTCTACAGATAAAAATTTTGATTTATAAATAATTTTAGGAACATTTTTTCAGTAACTTTTAAACGCTATTAAAGACATGAATTTATCACTGCCAGACAATTTTGTTATTGACAATAATGTGCCCGATGATATTCTTTATAAATAAAATAATTCATTTCAAACCATTTTATTTATTCCAATGCAAAGAACATATTTCACTTTATTAACCATTATGATATTGAGATTTCACCGTAAACAATGAAAAACAATGACAAACGTAGACATATGACTTGGGACTGACACCATCATGAATACATGCGTCTATAACAGGCGCTTCCACAATTATCGCTGTCTTTATCATACAGCCAGTGTTGCGCTAAACTATAGCTATAGCTAAGTTATTCTATACATATTATTTTTAATTTACTCTTTTTTATGTCTAAGTAAAATAATATTAAAATTACAGCTATCTTAACATGGTTTGAACATACTTCTTTTATTTACAAATATAGCATCGGGTACATTATTGTTAATAACAAAAATGTTTGCCAATTATAATTTCATGTTTTAGTAGTGTTTCAAAGTTAGTGAAAAACAAAACATTCTAAAATATTATAATATATTTTTAATATATAATATATGAAAATATTATATATTTTAGCCTGCAAAGGTGCGCTATGCACTAATGTACACAACGTTTACCGGCACCTAGGTAGCCTGCACGCTGTTCGGAAGAACATAAAGATATATAAAAAAACAGGCTTATACAAATTCGTTGTCGAAACCGTTGCTAGCTCTTAGACGAATAGTTACAGGCAAGTGACAGTTGACGTGTCGTGCTGATATCTTTTTAATATTTATAGTTACCTTCTACAAAGGAGTGTGAAAATGTTTTAATACAAGTTGAAAATAGTTATGATATCATAGTGTTTAATTAATCATTATTTTAATGGTGGTAGAGCCACGCTGGAACTATCACTAGTTTCAGCATGAATGGGTCGGCTCGGCCGGGGTAGTACCACCCTCTCATAGAAAACCGACGTGAAGTAACAGTGCTTGCATTTTTGCGTTTCGTTCGGTTAGTGAGAGCGCCGGAGGCTCACTTCCCCTCCCCTCTCTTCCTCTCCCTCTCCCTCCTCTAATCCCTTCTCCCCAAAGGGTGGTAACGCACTTGCGATTCCTCTGGTCTTGTTAGTGTCCATGGACGGTGGTGATCACTTAACAGCAGGTGACCCACCTGTTCGTTTGCCACTTATGACATAAAAAAAATTAATATATTTTATGAATATATTTTATCGTTTAATTTACAATTTAATTCTATCGACTTGATATT
The DNA here is from genome assembly GCA_015888305.1 of Antheraea pernyi. Classification (NCBI taxonomy): domain Eukaryota; kingdom Metazoa; phylum Arthropoda; class Insecta; order Lepidoptera; family Saturniidae; genus Antheraea; species Antheraea pernyi. The sequence continues at coordinate 429,019 of MU158834.1, read as the reverse complement.
TTATAATGTAAACTATACTGACTGTATAGTAAACGTCTACAAAAAAGGGAAAGGAATTTCGTTCCAACTGGGGGTCCATAGACCTCTAAAGCTTTTTTTTACATTACCGCCAATATATTAATTGAACCTGGTAGATGATGCTACGAACGGGTTGTAGGCTTATTTTAAAAGATTTCTCACATACCATCTAGGTATATGTTTGAGTGAGTCCCTTGATAGTTTGGATTCACAATTGGAAACGGTAGGTGTGGCTGCAATCGGGTTTTAGGTTTATTAAAATTTTTCGCGTTTAAAAATACAATTGAAACCAGTGATAACCGATTTGGTGCAGACGAAGTTGCACGGGTCAGCTAGTATGAAATAAAATGACTGCATAGGTTTTTTCTCAATATAATTACTCGTTTGCTTAAACCTTTATTGTTATTTGGTTTTTACCGGGATGTAAGTATATGGATTCTGGCAACATTATCTGGAGTGGTCTGTTGGCAAGCTGGCACATACCTTGCCAAAATTGGCAGGCGAGTCGCCGCGAAAGGCGTTGTTGACGCAACGCCATTCAGTACTGAGCGGGTCCGTATGATTGTTACTAGAGCCAAGACAACTTCTTCTCAGCATGTTTCTATTTACTTTTGAAATAAAGAAAAAATATTGACATATCTACAAGTTTTTTTTCTTTAATACATTAAATAATACTTACTAAAATAGTTTAAAAAAATGCTTGAAATATAGTTTATATTATAAGTTTGAAAGGTTTCAAGAACTATTAGTAACTAGCTGTGCCCGCGACTCCGTCCGCATGGAACGTAATTTAAAAAAAAACATTGACGAATAAAATCATCTGAATATATTAAGTCGATTTACTTATCTACTTTTCTCTCCTACTAATAGAAGCAAGACTTAAATGCTGCTCGAGGATATGCTTTATGATTTTCTTTAAAGTTTTATCGTGAACGCAGTACTTAAGCAGTGATGCGTGTTCAAGCAAACAGACAGACTGAAAAATGATTGAAACATATTTTACTATCTACTTATTCCAAGGCATCTGCAACAATTTTTTTCACAAAAATCTAAAAGGTACAGACACGTTAGATTTACATTCAATTTACCAATCATGGTGCATTTGTTACAAGTAAAGAATCTTTTTTTAAATTTGGTTACCATTTGGTCACTATAATCTAACCTATTATAGAAAGTCGAGCTGCTTTGACTGAAATGACTAGAGCTTCGGCTTTCGGTTGAAGTTATAAAAGGAAACATTTCGTAGAATAGTTATTGTGTAGCTGAATACGGTACTGCGATAATGCATATATCTACATAAAGTTGAGGTCTTTCACCGAGTATCTCTTGATGTATCCCGGTATAGCTATATATTTGACAGTGAGTTAGCATCACCATTACGAACATATGGATACTTGAAATCAGACTTGGATTTGCTCAAACTACGCATGACATAATGCAACGAAATCAGAATTAAGCACTTAATTATATCGACTAGAAATGTATAGTCAATAAAGGATTACTGTGCAAATGCAGAGATTACTCCGTTCACTTTTGTACCTCGAAAAATGCAAACTTTAGATAAACTGTTCTAAATAGAACGAATGAAAGTGTAAAATAACATCATAAAAGGTTAATCGTCAGTTAGAACTATAATCATAATACCTGTTTAAGAAACTAAATTACAGCTGCGTATACTATATAAATTAAAAAAAAAACAATACAGTATAACTAAGCACCTATTAACGCTTCAGAAGTATCCCAAAATTTTCATAACATAATGGTGAACTTATTCAAGCTAGGTATAATTGACGAGCATGTCAATGACCCGCGGACTTTGGTGCGACGCCTGAAATGGTCGGGTGCCGTGTTTTTAATATCCGATTTGCGTCAGCCAAGCCATTGTTGTTGGCAACTATGTGATCATTTATTATCTACATTTGAATTTTTAATTATAAATATGTATGTACCTTGTAGTGTGATGGGTTTATTTGCGATTTTGATCACGGAGGACAAAAAAATATACGTTTCATCAAGTTGAAACAATTATTTCAGCCTGTATTTAGCCGCTGCACTATATTCCGGGCCTTACGCATTCCATTATAGCCAACTACTTTCCGTAGAACATCGACTCATATAACAAGAACACATACTACTTTTGTATATGTAATTATTTTTGTTCATTGTTAATGACATACACACAAGAAATCTACGCTAACAGCTGTCCATTCTTCAACAGATATATCCATCGTATAACCAGTACTACTTAATAACTACAACGGTGACTCTAGAGGTCTGGCAAACTTTATTGTACCGAGATATTGTAAGCATAACTCTTTTCAAATCTCCCTAAACGACTTGGTAATTTAACTAGCAACATCAAAGACATATCATTGAGTGACCGATAAAGTACTAGTCCAGCGTCGTATTTTTTTATATCATAAGGAGGCAAACGAACAAGTGGGTCATCAGATGTTAAGTGGTCACCAACATCCATAGACCATTGATGGTGGTAGAGCCACACTGAAGCTGTTACTGGTTTCAGCATGAATGGGTGGGCTCTTCCGGGGTAGTACCACCCTCTCACAGAAAACCGACGTGAAGTAACAGTGTTTACAATGCTTGCATTTCGTTCGGTCAGTGAGAGCGCCGGAGGCCCACCTCCCTTCCCCTTCCCCCTTCCCCCTTCCTTTGCTCTTCCTCCTAACCTAGGCTGGGAACGCACTTGCGACTCCCCTGGTGTTGCAAATGTCTATGGACGGTGGTGATCACTTAACATCAGGTGACCCAACTGTTCGTTTGCCACCAATGATATAAAAAAAGACACTAGCAACGCCAGAGGAGGGAAAGGAGAAAGGGGAAAAGAGGTGGGCCTCCTACGCTCCCACTGACCGAACGAAACGCAACAATGCAAGCACTGTTACTCACGTCGGTGTTCTGTGAGAGAGTGGTACTACCCCGGGCGAGCCGACCCATGCATGCTGAAACTAGTAATAGCTACAGCGTGGCTCTACCACCTTAAATTATCGCAGTTGTCTCATTCTTTGTCTGCTAAATATGATTCGATTATCGAAATTTCAAAACCCGATTTGTACCAAGATATTCTTAAGAAACCGCGTACATTTTCTAATTTAAATTGGTAACATTTTCAGCTGACGGTGAAGTAATACATCGTGAGGAAACCTAAGCCTGTGAAATATTCTTATAAAGTATATGGGAAAAAATTAGAACTGTTCATTTCTCTGTCTGATATCACCAAAACATCAAGAGTTGGCGTGATCATTATACCCGTATATTTCCTCGGGAAAAGAAGTTTAGCCCAACAGAATCTCTCTCCAACAGAATGGTATTATTATAATTATAATCTTCACTAAAAATATACCATCAAAACCGGTCTTTAAATATAGCTTATTACATAGGAATCCTCTCAAAATGTATCGTCATTTGTCCCTTATCGAACTAATAGTTTGGAAAATTGTCCGATACGAAATATATATAAGAGTTGTTGAGGTATGTATGCTAGGCATATATGTTTCAACAACTCATATATGTATGAATAGTTAGTTTAGCTTAGGTTAGCTCAGATAGGTCGCGAATTGCATGTATCAGACAACAGCCCAAGCCGAGGTGTGCCGTGCACCCTTGAGCTAGTTGTCAAAATAAAATCGGCTGAGTGCCTTAAGCGCTCGCCTTAGTAGTCCGGTGAAGCTGTTAAAACCATACTAGGTCAATAGCATAGACAGATAAAAAAAAAGTGTCGTCATTTGAGTCGTTACATTTCGTTACAATGACCTAAATCCAATTTTAATCATTCATATAACATGTTTAACTTTTTTAAGATTCCCAGTTTTTATACACCGAAAACAAAGTTAAAATTTTGCTGTTCAGGTTTTTAGTTTTTTATATGATCTTTATATTTAACATGTAGAACATTTTAAGATCTTGAAAAGTAACGTAAAATATTAGGACCGGCACAAATTGAATTTGTCTTATTTTGAAATGTAACGACTTATTTAAACTGCGGTATAATATTCAGTGAATGAACCCATACGAAATAGTTTCAAAATGACTCGGATACCATCATCTAGTATCCAATTATCGTGGAACGATTGGATGGAAGGATCGAAACCGCGGAATCCGTGTCGGTTTATGTCTCTATTCATTATATTATAATTGTATTAATTAAAATTGTTTCACCCATGTTACGCGTTAAATAAATCCCTCGGGCAGCGCGGGTGCGTGTAAACGTTTTTGCTTTGTTTTGCACCTCGCTACATATTTGTGCGGTTCTGACGTGAAACACCAGCTCGAGTACAGTGCGCAAGTTGTCGGCGGTACAAAAGGCCGAACGATTTGCGACCAACGCGTTTTAAATATATTATAGGCATCGACAAAGCGTTAGTGCGACGGTAAGTAAAGTAACAACGGATATATGGGACCCGACGACGCTTTATACGACCAGATCGCATCTTTTCCGCGCTATAGAATTTGTTTGTGAATGCGAAAGTTGAATTTTGCGTTTAATATAACTTTATTTATTATTTTTTATTATTATTTTTAACGTCGTAATGGTCGAGGGATTTGACCGGTGAAATATCAGTCTGATGTTCGCAAGTTCGAATATTCGGCATGTATCAACGAATTTGTCGGAATTGGCGTACATTTCCTAATTGACATTGGTAACATAACGGCTGACGGTGAAGGAAAACATCGCGAGGAAACGTGAACCTGGGAAATGTTCTTGTAGTACCACCGTAAGTGGGAATAATATAGGACTATACATTTATCGGTGTTTGAAATCGCCCATACATACGTAAGGGTTGGCGTGGTAGTTATGCCCAAAGCTTCCTTCCAGAACAGGCCAACGACCTTGCAATGAATATTTTACAGGGTAACGATGATGATTATTATTTTTTTATTAAAAAGTTGCTACATAATTATTTATTAAAATATCTTAACGACAAAATTTAAAAGGAGTATTTATAATTAATTTATTGTTGTTATTATTGATGAAAAAATATAGATGACAAATTCTATTATCACTACATGTTATAAAATATAAAACTAAGTCCTCCGCAGCGTCTGTCTGTCTGTTCACAATTAAGTAAAAAACTACTGAACGGATTTTTACGGTTTTCACCAGTAGATAAAGATTTGATGAGGAAGGTTTAGATATATAATTTGGCAAGTTTTTTATATCAAGGCTGGACAAGGTCTACTGGGCCCGCTAGTGTGCGTTAAAAGATAAACCTTATCGAGTTTCTTGCCAGTTCTTCTCGATGAATGGTTTGTTTTCCGAACCGATGGTAGTGTTGACATTCATAAGGACCTTCTCACGGCTATTTTGAATATATATTTTTTACTTTTATTCTTAACACTAATCTGCTAACCAATACATACCTTTGCAATTACTCGAGCCATACTAATAAAAACAATCCGAGCGAAGCAATTCTTTTGTTTATACCATTGGTGGCAAATGGATATAAGAGTAGAGGAAGATCGAAAAAAGGATGGATGGATTGTGTGAAAAATGATATGTGTGTAAAAGGTGTGATGACTGAGATGACATCTGATAGGCGAGCGTGGAAAAGGAAAACATGTTGTGCCGACCCTACTTAGGTGGGATAAGGGTAAGAAGATGATGATGATGGCAAACGAACATCCTAATTTTATTACTAAAAAATATTATAAATACGTATTTGTGTTTCATTGTTTACACCTAGAATACTAAGCCGAACATCGTCATACTTTGCCTACACGTTGTCAAGGGCATAGAAAAGGAGATTGAGTACATTCCATCGAGAAAAATGTACTGATTCCGTGGGATAGTTAATTAGTGGGATAGATAATTTATATTAATGAGAGTAAAACTTCGAGCAAAAGCAAGAGTGGAGATATTAACGGGTTCATAATCACATTATTTTACTAACTCGTGTGCAAAATTAGATAATTTTTATAGCTCCGGGAAATTGGTCCTCCATTTTTCGCGTTAAAATTAGAACATTTCGTAGAGAGTATGCCTATCGAAAATTAAATATCTCGAAAATCTCAATGGATTCTTGAAGTATGTCGTTTGTCCATCTTTACTGTTTTTGAATTTTTATTTTGCCTAAGCGGAGGTTCGGCCACTCTGGCACCCTTGAGCTTGTGGTCAAGCGGTAAAGTGCCCTCAGCCCATCAAGCCAATAGCGTAGTCAGTACGAAAAAAAAATGAAATCTTACATAACTTTTTTATAGTGGGCGAAAAAAATTAAATGATGGGCAAAAACGGGGAAGCGACTGACATATGCTCTACGACTTATCAAATTCTTACGTGAAATATGAGGGGCCAACTTCCCGGAGCTTATCTTTATCCTAAGCTTCACTCGGACACCGGAATTACGTCGTTTAACATATTAATGGAGTTACTAAGCGAACGTTACGTAATGAATGAGGAAAATTACATTCAGATAATTAACTTGTGGTTAAATTGCGGTGTATGTGATAAATTAAAAATAATGATGAATTAATATAATCGAACCAATACGAGATTATATAGTCCATAGAATTACGTACGTTCAATCAAGTCTTGGTTGCTGAGCAGATAAGTGTCTGGAAAAACGTGAATTAAAGTTCCTATTTTAACACAAAGTTTACGGTTACAATACTAGAGCTTGATAGTACTTACGTCTGTATGAAATATAGAGAAAAAATTATAAACAGACCTGCTGTTTCACCCGTGTCCAATTCAAATTATATACGCCAATTTAATACATAGTAGAGTCCTAGCGGGCCCGGCAGATGTTGTCCCGCCCTGATTATAATAAAAAATTCCTTCCTCCTGAATCACTTTATCCACTGGTGAACAAATCCGTTCAGTCGTTTCTGAGTTAATCGCGAACAGACAGACAGACGCTTAAAGGGACTTTGTTTTATACTATCTAATGATGCTAATGATGTACTGTCATTCTTTCTACGCGTAAAGTATGTATACAGCTACAGCTTGCCAGATTACTTGACGTTTACTAACTGTTATTGCTGTCCAACTTATGATAGCAGCACGAAATTATAAATCCATAACCTTCCTCAATAATTTGATAATGTTTTAATCCTTTTATAATTTTACAAATCTTGTGATCGTTAATGTCAAGGCATTTAACGGACTTTGAAATTGCCACGACTCTCTGACCTGACCGTAAATCATGATCAATCTTTGTTATCTTATTATATAATGCTCATGCAACGCGTCAAGGGAAAGAGGTGTGTCTCTTATCAAACCGTGGTCCCCCCGATCTCACTTTATATTGCTGTTCCCAATATCTTTGGGCGAAAACAACAAGATTGAAACAAAAGCATCCTCGATATGAGAGCTACCTAATGGAAAATATTTTTTAAATCGAACTAGAAATTTATGAGATTAAAATAAATCAAATTCTCAAGCTTTATATTACTCTCTATATAAGTAAATGATCTATGAAATGCTAAGATACAAATATGCTGATTCCATACGTTTATTTACTATAAACAATAACTAGATACTGTATTAATATGGCAGAATGCTTCTCAACAATTAATAAAGAAATTTGAAACTTTCTAGCGACAATGACTCATTTACATCTACGACGCCAGTTCAAAGTTCACAATGTACAGGAATGTTGCATGAAGAGAAGGAATATCGCTATAAAACCAGATGAAATAATCTAAATACATATAAAGAGGTCTAGTGTCATGGTGTTTATCCACGACAAACTCCGAAACTACTCGACCGACCTGTATGAAAGTAGGCATTTATGTATAATTTGTCTAAATTGAGAGATAGGATAACTTATATTTCGATTATGGGCCTCAATATTTTTAATTACAAATTAAATTATTGTCAATGTTGATTATTGTTATTAATTGTAAATTACATCAGCCACGAACAGATGGCGCTTCAAATTAGTTCGACAGAAAACTGTAGAACTGTTACAGATATCTTATAGATGGTGCCACGTTTTAATTTGAAGTTCGTGTTTTATTGAACTTATCATATAATAACTGAGCCACAGCATCGCGTGGCCGGGTCAGCTAGTACAATAATATATTTTCCTGATATCCTCCTTGGTAGTTACCACACTTAAATTGAATGTCAAAAAAGTATTGCTTACTTTTAATGACCATGGGTGAAAAATTATAAAAAAGTCAGCTTACGTAATATTTGAACTGGGCCAGTAAAATGTTCTCTCTTCTCTTTGATAGTCCAGCACACAGTAGCATACAGCACGTATGGTAGCAGATTAGTGCTAGTAATAATATATATAGAATAATAATATATAAAAATAAAACAATGTGTACAAATTGATATGTCTCTTTTTATTCACATACAAGGTGTGTACTATTTACACGCTGTACATAATTGCAAACGAATTAAATAATGTATTAAGTACTTACATAATATATTATCATCTACATAGACAACACAGGTATGACAACAAATTTTTTATTATTATTTAATTTTATAAATAATTATACATCTTAAAATAATTACTGACTTTAATTTTATTACGTAATAAAATCCTTACATATATTATTGTTCAATCGATTAAATAATAAAAAAATAACTATACTGTTCTTTGTTATTCGAAAATTTTAAATATATTTTATTAGAACTCATAGAGAATACAAATAATTTATATATTATTTACAGATATTAAATTACAAATCTTTCTAAAATAATTCTTATAAATATGAACAGTAATACATCGAGACAAACGATTACACCACATTATACGATTTAATACAGCTGCACAATAATACTCGATAATTCCACATAAAAGGTTATATAGAAAATCTACTAAAAATTGAATAAAACATTAAAAAAAATAACAACAAATATTGTACCTACGGGTAAATGTTGGATCACAACTAATATGAAAATTAATCAAGTATTTAATTATAGAAAACATGGTGTTATGATATATTAATATAATCATAGGCCATTCTAGATTATTCTAAACACGAATATCTTAAACAGAAGCTGAAGTTATTTGGATATTTAAATTGCTTTCATACGAAAATATATCGAGTAATTTTTGTAAATATAACTATTCATCAGAAATAAAATAAAAGTAAAAAAACTCAGACGGACGACAATCTAAGTTATCGGGGATTAAATTAATAAATCCATTTGATAACAGTTAAAACAAGGCTGTGTTAAATTCATTTTGACAACACACGTCGCGCCATTTTAACAGCCGCCATTTTAACTGTCTGTGATTTTAGAGCTACAGTTATCACTTCGAATTCACGTTTGATTGAATACGTAATAATATCTGAATAAAATAAAAATATTTATTCGTTGAAACATATTACGAATAACTGTATATATATAATGGAAGCAATAATTAAATTTACTTCCTTAGGAAATTATCCCAACAATATGATGTCAGAGAATAACTTTTTAAATGTGCTGTACGCTTTGGAAGGAAATACAAAGAATGAGAATATAAAAATCCAATACAAAGCTTCTGCTTCTGCTCTATCTAACATCTAGCATACAATCTAATTATTATAACAAATCGTTCAGTCTGGATTCTGATATTATTTTTGGTAATAACTCTCCCATATAACTATATATCTAACCAATTCATTTAATAAATGCGACATAACTAATCAAACATCCAACAGGACTAGGCGTTTAGTCTTTGGCTATGATTCTCGTTATAAAATAATATTATACAATTAATGTTCGATTAACGTCATCGTTTCATTTTTAAATCCCGTAACTTAAAACATATATACATTTACAATAATAATAACCATTAATAAAATTATTCAAGGCATTAAGGATAATTAATTTATGGAATTATAAGGTTTATTAATGTTATTAGGTTCGTCTCTCGCATATCATGCTTTTACGATGGTAAAAACAAAATGGCGACTGTCGATTAAAACTTCACTTGTGTTGAAATCAAATACAAACTTTTTGTATAAAAAAACCTACAAGCACATGTAAGTTAGATTTCGATAATTATATTATAAAGTAATTATCCAATTAATATTCATAAATGTCAAAAATTATTGAGATTATAATTACCTAAATAACGATATTCATAATAAATACTGTTTTCTGTTCTTATATTTTTGTTAAAAAATCAATATTATTTCTGGTGAAATAATCGAGAATATAGGACAACAAAAAAGATATATCTCTCTATAAATATATTGACCTATGCCCCGGAACCACTTTCTATAGCTTTGCAAGTGTTAAAAAATGATTGTTCGCGGAAAGACCTGAGCATAAAGTTAACGCAGCCACGGTGTGATAACGACTTTAAAATATAGCAGGTATTCGTTTATAACCTGTGAAATAACAGTAAAACGTGTAATTTCACTGTTTCGTGCTAACATGGAGGAAGAAGACATATTTGGATAAGATTTTTAGATGATTTGATAGGAGAAGTACTAAGTATGAATTATGAAATCTTAACCCGAATTTCCATATTTAAACTATTTCGCACAAAATAATCAACATCAATGCATGTACAGTAGACAGATAAACTCCAATAACACCACCGTTGAGTAAAGACGAATCTGGGCTTTTGTTCTAGTCCCAATTATACACCGAAATATCACAAGTTTGAGGTAGTGAGGTTAAATGCATGATGATTAGGTGCAATTCGGTGTTGTCGGCGTATGTTTAATTATTATGTATATTACAGAATATGTTTACCCCAAATGATTCTGTGTAAAATTCTTCCCGCACTAATAATACCCGTTCAAAACTCTCTTAATATTTCCATAATATACTATACATTCTGCCTTCAATTAGGCGCTTAATAACCTCCTACGAATGTATCCGTGCACGTTAAAAACGATCCGGGACGTAGAAAAAAAGCATAATTAATACGACAAAATACGATTCACTTATAACGCGGTAATAGTCACGAAAATGATAGATAATTACGATCGATGTAACATCAATCAATATAATTATCATTGGTGTACGTTTTCGACACGCGACCTGTTATTTGAAACTTTAGTCGATTGGACACTAATAAATAATACACTGTTTGTAATACATCTGTACGTTTCATTGTTTACTGATTCGTATCTACTCAATAACGAATCTTAAAACTGATTCATATTTATCAAAATAACGACTACATCTTTATAATTAAGCTTTTGTGATGTTTTGCAATAGTTGTTGTTATAAACTGTTATCCATTATTCTGCTGTTATTTCAGCCGATAGTCCAGTGGATACCAATAGATATACTTTTTATGTGTACGTTACATTGTTCAGTAATTCATATTAACTTTAATAACGATTCTTAAAACTGACTGTTATTCATAAAAATAATGACTACATCTCAGTAATTAAATATGATTTTGTATTTTTTTGCGACAATTGTTGTTATTAAACGTTATGAGTTATTCTGCTGTTAGATAATTTGTTGTTTCGTATGACATAGCAATTTGGACCTATAACACAATAATGTAATAAATATTCGCTATTTATATTATGATTTTGGAAGTTAATAATATGAAATGATCTTCTTTTCAGACCTATCCTTTGTTGCATAAGTTCTTGTTGCGATAACATCGACCATGTAATATCATCCTAACTAGTATTATTATAAAAGTTTCTTTGTTACATTTTTATGCCTTTATTTATTCAATCGATCTTTATGAATTATTAAATTGTGCATACACGTTGTATACGGCACAGGTATGAGTACTCTTCCCGAGTTAATTAACAATAACGGAAAACGGATAAATAACAGCAAAATAATAATGTCTTCGATAATTTGTTATAAATAGCGGAGGAATAAGGCTGTACAGTATTAGTTCTTGTATTGATGACCATCTGGATTGTGTAACAGACACTGATTACTGAGTATAAATCCCCTAAAGCGGTAAAAATAATTACTGAAATGTAGTCGATGGGACACATACAGATAAGTTCTTAAAAATTGCTGGACACTGGTTCAATTACTGGATTATGAATAGTGAAAATATTAAATTGTCTTTTAAACTAACCGTTATAATCTTAAATCAATACATTGTTGAATGTAAAATCTTTAAGAGCATTTTAAAGGCCTAGTTATTTAATAGCCTTTAAGTTGTAAATAGGACAAAGCTGTTGAATTATTAATTTCACTATTTTAATGCTTTACTTAATACTTTTTTATTATGTAACCAAACATTAATCTAAAAATAGTGAGTATAAATCATCCAGAACTAAAACCTTCCTAAAATTATGTCTAATAGAGTATAATGGATTAAGAAAAACGACAATATTCAATTTTTAATCCCCAGTTCTTCTCAGCAAATCAACATTCCTTAATAATGGATTTTCATTGAAAACTTTCAAAAAATTGCTTTATCCGAATTAATACTATTATTTTTTATACTGCTTGTGCTTCACAGTTTCAGTTGCTTTACGTTTCGTTCCATTTACAGTCGGTTTTTTAAGGCTGTATATTAAAATGATATAACCAGATACCTAACTCAGTAACTTTTTTTTTCAGGTCGGACTGGTAACTTTTAATATTAGGCACTTTCAAACGTACAAACACTAGCAACAGTATAATATTTGAATGGATTATATCATAAATGGAAAGCATATATGAGGTGGACAGAGCCACTGACGACGGCTAGTTCATTTAAATTCATTTAATCTTATCCGTCCGAACAAAACAAGTACGTAACTTCAAGCGTGCGTGTAATTAAATCATTGGAAACTTAAGTGAGGTCGCAGTGTATTTTTCACGTCTTTAAATTGTTTTTCCTTTTTTTTTACTTCATTCGAAGCGGATAATTATTGCACCAATAGAGTGCGGTTGAATGAACATAATAATTATATCAAGTTTTTACTGGGCTCCCCAAGGTTTTTTGGAATTATCTACATACTTTACAACTTCTTAGCCTTGCAAAATTTTATTTTATAAAAGACAATTCAGTGAAAGATAAGTTAAACCTTGAAATCCAAAAATCCAATATTTTGGACTCCGTAAGACAAAGAAAAGTTGTAAGGATATAAAAATGATCATATGGTACAAATGGCTTTGAACATGCCCGAACGAAAGAGAGTTACAAGCTGCCCACCTCCAATAAGATGGTCAAATAAAGAAATACCTCAAGAAAGCCCATTTGCAAGACCCAAGGCAGATTGAATTTGCGCAAAAATCTGAGAAGACCCGAACCCAAAAATCAATAATGGAATGGACCAAGAAGTATCACGTTCTATAATAAAGCCCCAAAGCATCTTACCGATTTACCGGACAATAAGTTGAAGCACCATGTGAAGCAGATCTTTGAAGTGAATTTTGTAATGCGACTTTCAACAAGGCCAGCGCGAGCGTTAGCAACGAGTAGCGTCCAATATTCCTTTCATGCAGTTTTTGCAAGAAATATTGAAAAAACAGAACTCAAACATTTCGTATCTTACTTTATTTACCATAATCCCATTGTAAATGTTATAGATTTCGATATTTCTCCACTCGAAAATTATAATTAAAAGATGCGACCAATTGTGAATTGCAAGCAATGTTAATAAAGCTTGCTTATAGAAACAATATGATTTCACTAAAAATAAATTTCTACCCCCTTCCTATTTTCATTTCCACATTACGAACTTTCACTTCTTTCGCACGGAGGGACTCCACGCACTATTTTTACTTTTAAAAGGTTTATTAATGCATGATTTATTCCATAAAAATAATAAAAAAATATGATTTTATGAAACCACCATGCAAGTGAAACTTTTTTTCAGATCGTAAGCATTTAACAGAAAATTTGCGGGAAATTATTTGATTTAGGGTATTAAAATCGTGTTTTCAATCTTAACGTAATAATTTAAAAATGGAAATGATAATGGTAAATCAATTGTAGACAAGATATCCGACTATAAATTCATTTCAATCTACATATTAGAGTGGGAAAACGTTTCACTTTTATAAACGACTGTCGATAATTACGCGTAGAGTATGATAAACAGAATTTAAAAAAGATAACCCCAACGAGTCCCTTGCAGGTTCTTCTCGATGATTGGAATGTTTTAAAAACCGATAGTAGCATCGCAATGTTGATAAATGCTCTTTCAGTATTTACAATTTTAATGATTCGATTTTGAGGATGAATTTCAAATATTTCGAATCCAAAAGTACAGATTAACGAAAACTTGAAAGTTAACGTATTAGGTATATACGATATAGATCATTTGTTAATATAATATAAGTAAGGTAAAGTTACTGAATTTTATGTTAACTTAAAACATTGCTTACTTTATTTTCATTAACCAAAGATAATTTCATGTTAATCTTAAATATCACTTACGTTCATTTCATTTATGAATGTTAATTTTTAAACTAATCTTAAAAGTCACTTGCGTTTATTTTATAGCATGTTACTATTAAGTTAATCTTAAAAATCACTTACGTTCAATTCATTAACGAATGTAATTATGGACTCTTGTCTTTTAACATTTTAGATAGTTCATAGGTGTGTTAGTACTTGCTGTCGTATTCAAAAGTATTTAACTGAAGATTGATAAAATTACACCAACACGGTATAGTATTTAACTTCTAATCTTTATCAAGCTGAGTATTTAATTAATAATTGACTAAATCCTCAACAAAGTGACAAAACCACATATCTTGGCTACGTTAAAATTATATATTGTCGTTTGTAACTACAATAGATCGTATGTGAAACATGTTATCAATATTATAATGGGAGCTTCTTAGGCTCGCATACTTGGGGCGTAAGATTAGATGAAGGAATGATATATATATATATTATATATATATATATATATATATACAATGCGAATGCCTGTGATAATAGAAATTGGGTACTTAACTTTTTTTTGAAGTGATCATGGCTTATTTGGACAATGTGTCGATGGCGTAGGTTCGAATCTTTGCAACTAAGTTGGAGTTTCCGGTGAAGGAAAACATCGTGATAAAACATGGTGGGATTTTTTCTAACTCCGCCTGACTAGCCACCATCCTCAAGTTGAAAATCTATCGCCAAGCACTTGTTGGTGTGTTTCGGCAGTTGCACTTGATCCAGCCCTACTACCTACTACCTTAGACCGCATTGTGATTTAACATTAACTGAGATTGTGGTTAAATGATAAAATATACAGAAAACTTACGACCAATCTGTAACTGGGTAAACTTATTTTTTTATATCAGAAATAATCGAATATCTTGTATTCAATAAATGTAAGGTTTATGTAAACCTTATGATTTCATTTTTAAAGACATATTTTATAGCACGCACATTATTTAAAAAAAAAACCATAGCGAGAAATATCATAGAATAGGTTAAAGTAATGAACTCATGTATCGACTGTCGGTTATGCGTAAAAAAATATTGTCAACTTACTAACAATAAGTAAAAAGCTGTAGATACGTTACCTGCATGATATTTTGACAAAACAAATGGCACGATAACGCACACATACGTAAATTAATATTGTAACGTCACACTGTCTTGGATAATATATAGAAGTGAAATGGTCTACGCCTTAATTTATATTATTATTAGGTATTACTCAGTTATGAATCCAAGCATTAGTCCATTGAAAAGTTACATTTGGGGTTGCGTTTTTTAGAGGACGCAATTTTATTTTTTTGATGTGTAGGGGGTGTCAGTGTAAAGCTAAAATCAAGTTTGTGGGGCCGCCACCCTTGCCCCACGGCTGCCATCTTGACAATAGGGGTTGAAATGGTTATTACGATTTCTCTTAAACTATTTATCTGATTTAAAAAAATTGTGAACATTTTTTGTTGCAAATTTAATTCTCTACAACTTTGGTGCAGTATCTTTTAGTCGTAGAATTATAAATAAAAAAGTTATAAGCGAAAATGTACAGAAATTCGAGAAAAAAAATTATCGATATAACTTTTTTAGGATAAAATGATATCAGACCATTTTTGTAGATCGTTTTTTAAGGAATAACTTTGTTTTTTTAATTAAGTCAATAACTAAGGTTCTACAGCGCTCCGAAGTGAGTATTATTTTTCAGTACTCTTAACTATACATATATTATACGTGTTTACTAATAATGTGTCATCAGTTATTTTTTTTTTTTTTATTTTGTTATTATATTTTCTTACTTATTAATTTTGCAATATTATTAATAATTGATTATCCTCTAAAAAACGCAAGGTAAGGCCTAAAAAATGTACCATTTCAATGGACTACATCGATATGTCGAAGTAGACAACTCTAGACGCTGTACGTACACCATATCGTATTGCAAACATTTGGACATATATTTTTTTTTCTATAATATAAACTGTCTACTATTCTCTATAATGATTAAAGCCGTAACTTTGGTAGAACGCTTTTAGATACGGATTTCTTCTGAACGGTTTAAGGATTTTTTTTTACGAATTACATATATGGAAACAATGAGGATAAATATCAATATATCTTTTTCTTGCTGATCCTATCCTGTACTTTCATGACTAAATGTGTTTTTTTTTATATTATTATTATTTTTATTATTATTATTTTTTATATAGAATTTTAATATGTCTAAATTACTAGGTATTATACTAAAACAACAAAAAATGAATAAAACAATATTACGCAAAACTACAATTTACTACTTTTTTATACTTCAAAATAAAGTGACAGCAATTGAAATATTATACCCTTTAATGCTCACTACGATGGCAAATCGTTAACTTTATAATCGGTTATTTTTAAAAACATGTCTCAAATACGTTTTGCGATACGATCGGTCTAAATGTGTAAGCGGTTTTTTCGCTAAATCCACTACGTTACCTTCACTAATAATGTATAATATATTTATTTTTTAAACACCTAAGGACAGATATTTTTATTATTTAATACGTAATCACTTACATTCAAATCTAATATGTTTATCACAACATAGTCATATTTAATGAAAAAATATATATTAGAAATTATATTAAATGTCCATGAATAAAAAATGTACTCTTTTTAAGACTTTTCAATGATTACACAAAAAAATGAAAATAACTTACGTTTTAGAGTAAGAATTGACGTTAAAACTGAACAGGGTTAATTACACGCTAGTAACTTATTGTCATTGGAAAAATATTATCTACTTTTAAAGGAATGGCAAGTTACGAGGTGTTACGATACCGCTTTAATTTATAGACGAAATATTTTATTAATATGTTTACAACAACAACTAAAAAACTAAATACAAAATCAGCGTATACTATGAGTATTTATATATTTTTTTAGTAAAGTTTTATTTTTCTATGCACATATGTTCCCGACATATGGGTAAATAGTTATTCACTTTCTTGCAAATTTCATTGTGTATTGATTAATATTTAATAAATCGACTAAGAATCGCCGATTATAATTACGAGAACAGTCGAATATAATTACAAAAAATATTCGAGTTTACGTTACATTGTTTCTGTAAAATAAGAAGAAAAAAAAACGAACGTATTAATTTTGAAAAGTAAACATTTCGTCTATAAAATTAAAACGTAAAGCACAAATTCAACTACTAATTGAGATTTATTAATAAAAAAATCAACAACATGAAGATATGTTAGGATATTCTACGGTGCTGGATAAAGCACATGTAAATCTATAAATGTTTTTTTTTGTAAAACTAAAAAAAATATCACGTAACAAACTCTATCATTGTCACCCTACTCAAAAATAAAAACGTCGTAAGAGTATTAAAAATTTCGATCATTCGAAAAGAACGCAATTTGATTTGAAAATAATCCACATTCGAATACATACTTGACTTCTCAATCGATTCCAGTATCACAAATATCGATTAAGCCACGTAATCAATTATTTCCAAATCGAATGAAGCAAAATAAAATAAATAAATTATCTACACATAGATAACATACGAACCGAAAAAAAATTGACATTACTTAATATCGATTTTAAAATGTCAATCCTAAAAAAAAACACGAACACATCGTGAGATTTAGATATACAAAAAATCACAAAAAAATAAAGGAAGAAATATACATATTTTTCACAACACAAATTCTATTGTCAGAAAAAAAAGGAGAATTATCATTATTACAAAAAAAGTTGCTCAACAAACAATATTTCTCTACTAAAAAGGGTACAGTCGTGGAATTAATCCATACAGTAATTTTATCTTAAGTATTTAAAAGACAGTAATGTCGATGGCACAGTTTATTAAGTGTAGTGAGATCGAGCTTTACAAGTGTAGAATACAAAGGAATTATGTCCGCGACTGTACTCGTTAGAACGGGCAAATCAGAGGGATGAGGTAGTTAATGCTACATACCCTGGTAAATGGGGGACGAAATTCCCATTTTTTTTAAATATTTTAATTCATACAGCCTTCAATCTAATTTTATTGTCCGTACACACTACGCTTAGTAACTCGCGTTTAGGACCCTCTTGGATTTTGTTGGGCATTTTTTTTAATCAAGAGGTCCCTCTACCATTCAACCACTTCCATATTACTCCATACATTCGAGCACACTTTTCTTTCACATTTTTAATTTAATGGCCACACTCCACGTGGCGAGCCAAAAAAATATTTCAAAAGCCGCTGCATACAAAATTTAAGGAAGAATAATGAGTATTCATTTGGTAATTATTAAAGTTTACTGAAATATTATAAATGTACGTAAAATTCTCCAAAATTCCCCTTATTTCTGTCAAAGAAAACTGTCTTTACCACATTCAGCAGCAATAATCCTGTTAGGGCCTAGTTATATAGTTAACCCATAAGACATCAAAATTTGAAAGGGACAATGAGTTTTTTCTCAGTGTTTCCATGAATTTTATATTACTAATAAATGTCCGTAAAATGCCCCAAAATCCTCATTGTTTCAGTCAACGATAACAATATTTACACAGATTCAGCAGCAGAAAGTGAGCTAGGGCACACTTATAAAATCTCTGGAAACTCACTGCATACAAAATTTAAGGAAGAACAAGTTTCCCATAGCACTGCTATGAGTTGGAAACTATTAATCATGAATATCCCTAAAATGCCCTGAAATCATCTTTAATTTCTTCAACGATAACCATCGTTAAACATATTCAGCAACATAAGCTGTGTTAGGGCACACTTACGATATATCTAAAACCACTGTGTACCAAATTTAAAGAAGACCAATTAGATTTTTATAGCATTGATATGAATTAGAAACTCTTTGTCGTAAATGTCCCTAAAATGCCCCAAAATTCTCTTTGATTTCTTATCCTTAAACACAAAATTATTATGGCTCACGTATAAAATCTGTCATTTTAACCAAAACGACTTCAGTAAACTATGTCTACTCCAAGAGGATCCACTCCTGACCTAACATGGCAGAATCCTCACCTGATCTGATATCTACAGTGCACCGATATCAGGGTAAGCATGAGGTACTCCCGGAGTCTGTTCCCGGTACTGTAACGGGTCAGCGCGGAATTCCACCGACTTTAAGGCCATATTCCCATAGATCGATGCAAATCGATCTATACATGCCGACCTTTGGGACATGTGACGAGCATCAGCCGAGAGCATCTCTGTGTTGGTGCACTCCGGACACTTGAATTTCTTCCGAGGAGTGACCTGAAATACATTTTTTAATACATCCCAACCTGATCTGATCCATACTGTCTGACAATTAGTGCATCATTCAAGTAATTAGACAATAATAAAATATTATGTATTCAAGTAATTAGACAATAATAAAATAATATTATGAATGTTTTGTCTATGTGGTATTTTAAGCGTATACAAGGTTAAACACTAGGAGTACTCTAGGATATAATACTTCATGGTCACATTTAACATATAAAATAATAACATCAAAACAAATACTAATAAACAACAAAGAGAACCTTAGTTAAATATTGTTCTCAGACTTCCGAACGTATGAAAATAAACGTAATAAACCTAGGTGTAATGACCGGTGCCAAGGGACGACCCGGAGTTAATAAGATTCTATAATAATTCAGACACTAGCCCCTTTTTTATATTTCGCAAAAATATCAGATATGTGGCGACTATTCGGCAAACACCTAATATAATATGCGTATTTCAATATTATTTAACACCTCCGTGTTCGAGGTGCAGTATAACACACCTCAAAGATAGAGAACTCATAATATTTCTTAAATTATAAAGACTGTTATGAAATTATATACCTATACCTATAAATAGATACCTTTATAGGCGGTTTCCTGGTTACGTTGGCAACGAGAAAGTTCATTGCGATATCCTCGCAGTTGAAGCTGTCGTCGACCATCTGTCGGATCTCAGCTGGCATCTTGTAAGTGTAGTACCACGACCAGATCTTATGGTGGAACGCGGCTCCGGTCAGAACCTGAAGTTTTTTTTATTTTAGTTATGGCAACCAATCTTTCATATTATCACTGCCATTATCGAGTAGGTTATAATATTACAAGTATCTTGTGATAATTTCAATGTTCGAACAAGATAGCGGCCTCCTTGTTAGAACTTTCCAAGGAGTTTTTGTGGCATTTCGGAATTCCTACTCCTTGGTATTACTTCCCATCCACTTCCCTTGTGCGCAATAACTGAACTATATTACGTAAAGTGCCACCAATACTACAAAACATAGAGATAAATAACACAAGACTATGAGTAAAATTTAAATGCCACTACATGACAGAATAAGATCCCGCACAAAAACTCAGAACCTAGAGTTAATCTTTGTTTATCCCGTAACATCATTATATAATGGGTGTGACCAAAGAAACGGAACCTCTGATGGAACTGATAGAACATCTCAATGGATGCTTAATGACGAATATTCAT
The DNA here is from genome assembly GCA_015888305.1 of Antheraea pernyi. NCBI lineage: Eukaryota > Metazoa > Arthropoda > Insecta > Lepidoptera > Saturniidae > Antheraea > Antheraea pernyi. The sequence goes on along the minus strand of MU158834.1, from coordinate 408,265 downwards.
CCCAAGAAAGTTGGTTAAAAGAACGCAATATATATTTTATTGTTGTTCCACAACTTAATGGACTTACCATGATGTTGCTAAAACATAAATATCGTTATGTGATTTTTAAGTTAACAATCTTTAACGTAACCTCCTAGTGGGTTAAAACTGAGAAATCATTCATCCTCATTTGATTAGGAAAATTAAACAATAACATCAGCCTGTAAGTGTACTGCTACTGGATTAAAGTTATTTTGAAGATTTGAAACTCCAAGAATGCCAGAGTCATATATTTTTCGCATCGCGTATATACATACAATGCTACTAAAAGAACATTTCTCATGTTCTGATTTTCTTACGATGTTTTCCTTCACCGTCGACCGACAGTTTTACAAATTTAAATTAATAATCCTACGCAGATTTCTAAAAATTCAATAGTTCACGAATCGATATTCGATATTCCAGTGGTCCAACCATCCTATCACTACTTTTAACCGGTTTGTATTCCAGCCTGGGGTTTACTATGATAAAACTTTTTCAATAACAATATATTTAAAAAAATATTACCACTGCGCCTAACTCTACAGCCTCCAAATAAAATAACTTTGGCAATACAGACGTAACCAATATTATTATTTTTTCTCGGACTGACTACGCTATTGACCTAGCAAGGTCTTAACAGCTTCACCGGACTACTAAGGCGAGCGCTTAAGGCACTCAGCCGATTTTTGTTTGGAGGAACCAATAATTCAAACTAGTTTGTAATAACACATTGTGAATTCTGTACGATACAAATTTTAAATAAAAATGAAGACAGTAAACCCCACGTTTTAATAGTAAAAGTTCATTTCAATTAACGCTCTGACGCCACCCAACTCGAGCAACAATGAAGTCAAGTAAAACAGTTAAAGGCCACTTTTTATTCCATTTATTTCACTAACATGTCCGTGATTCACTGAGCATACGATTCCGCTACTTAGTCAATACGTCCATATGACCCATAATTTATTTTGATTGACTTGATTGTATGTACAAGAGCACGCACAATTGTAAAGCTCATATATATTACGCAATACATACAATTCTACAATTCGTGAAAAGGCACGGCGTAATGGGCAATTTAATAAATGTGAAAATCATAATATTCCTGATAGTTACCATAGATTTTTACCATATTAATCTTCCTGGTAGTTATCTGTGACAATTACCTATAGTATATTTTATATATTCAAAAAATATATAAGTAATCGTCCTTTTGATATTCCGACCACGAGTTTTGACATAAATCGATTTTTGAATATCGATAACGTAGGAATAATAACGTATCATTCGAAAACAAACCGATATATCGATATCCACAAATACTTTTCAATATTATAGTGGACGTTACTTTGCACTTCATTTAATGATGGATTTCGGCAAAGTAATGTCTTCTTCAATCAAATATCTTAGATTAGAAATATCTTAGAAGAGAGAGATCTTAGCTATATCGTATATCGATTGGAATCAGTCGAACTTTTAAAAATCGATTCAAACGTTATAAAAAACCTCAATAATTTTGAAGATCTAGTAGAATTATAGAAATAGAATCCATTTTAAACGAGAAAAAGTGTATAACTCTCGACTCACCATAGATATCTGGTTAGTCCATTCGCTGTGATATCGCCACGAGTTCGTAACGTTGTCCCAAACGTGCAGTCTGGACGGAAACCCGACTATCCTATCGGGAAATTCACGCCACACGTCGAAACTGGAATTAACGTGAAAAGAAACCAAGTAAAATACGTAGCATGTAGAAACGACGTTGTTAGCATTACATGGAAATACCAAGTCTATTGGGTTACAAAGCAAGAGGTCCAAGGCAGTGCTTTGCACTTCATTATCATCAGCCTGTAAGAGACCCACTGCAGAGACATAAGCTCTTCCCAAAAGAAGGTATGGGCATAATCACCGCGACAGCTTACGATGTATTGGCGATTTCAATTTCTGAAAAAGCCAGTTCCACCTCCACCCTTAAGATGGAAATCTATTACCTAGCACCTAAAGGTGTGTTCCGGTAGCTGTAATTAAAAAACAGTTTCCTTCTAGGTTTACCATCTAATACCTCATCGTCTACTAACATTAGGTGTGATTGTGGTTAGACGCTAAAACCTATAATGTATTAAAAAATGAATACCTTAAATCTTGGGTAACTGTAGGTGGTAGAGCCAAGCTATTAATGGTTTCGGCCGAGAATAGTACCACCCGACCCACAGAAACAGCGACGTGAAGTAACAGTGCTTGCATTGTTGCGTTCCGTTCGTTCAGTGAGAGCGCCGGAGACCCACCTACACGGGCCCCTTCTTCTTCCCTTCCTCTCCTCCCCCTTCCCCAACACAGGCTGACACCGCACTTGCGACTCCCCTGGTGTTACAAGTGTCTACTGACGGTGGTGATCACTTAACATCAGGTGACACATCTGTTCGTTTGCCTCCCTATGATATATAAAAAAATATATATATAACTTAAAAGCTGTGGTACGTCATAAGCGCTTCGACGGCGCCGCGTTAACTTATTGCTAATAAGCTTATTTTTAACGGCTGTCCCGTCAATCCGCCCGTATCTAAGCAACATATATTTATTTCTATTTCACCACCGATATTGAGAATATGCCATCTCACTTCCATATTTTATCTAACACAGTGTGGCGTTACAATATTACTTTACGTATGTGTGCGATATCGTGCCATTTGTTTTGTCAAAATATCATGTAAGTAACGTATATACCTACAGCTTTTTAGTTATAATATAATTGACATTAAGTATACACTATCTCGTTCTCTCACAGCCTAAAACGTATACATACATTTATAGCTATCTCTTTTTCGTTTCATAAAATCTAATTCACACCGTCCACAAAGAAGTTTCACTTCAAAATTAATGTTCGTATGTTTCTTTTCTACATTCGTCCTTAAAATTAAATATATGGGATAGAAGTTTATATTCCTACAATCATCATTTCCAGACAAAGGGTTTGAAGAATCATTACCCGTTAGAGTTTCTAAACGCGCTGCATTAAAGAGATTACAAGTACTATAAGTAGAACACTGAGTGGGATTTCTAAGTTAATTCTACGATTCACTGTTCCAGAGACACTTTCATTGTGTAACTTGTGACAGTAACGACAGCGAATCGACGTTTAACGTCCGACAACTGACAACACTACCCACTGTGATTAATGGTATCTGATCATAGAGTATCAGTGTGCAGTCCCTGTTTTTATTTTACTGATAATTATGTACTGGTATATATTATTCTACTGAAATATTTTAACCTATACAGAATTACGTAATCAGATTTTTTGAAGTGAAAACTTCTTTAGGCGCGTTGAACGGAATTTGCCAGTAGTAAATCTTTTGGTTTCGCGTCAGCGACACGCTAGTAAAGTATGACTGACAGGCTCATGACGTATTGCACTATTATTACACACTATACGTATTCTGGTAGTAAAAATCAGAGGTTCGTCAGTTAAACCCGTTATTTCTAAGACATACTTGATTTAAAAAAGTCATAGCAGCGATATTTCAAGATTTCGTAACATAGAAGCTTTCATTCTTTTTACAAATCTGAATATACCAGAAACTCCGGCATATGTTAATAAAATAAAAGTAAATGAGGAAAAAATTAACGACACAAAAAATAATCCAATATATTCCTTACGAATTCAAAGATTTTTACGATATTATTATGACCTGATCAACTGCCATGTCCGAGCGTAAAGAAATAGATGAATAATATAATATCTTTACGTCTTCTAATAAATAAATGATTTTTGTCATTATATTGCCTATTATTTCAAAAATGAATATTATATATTTCAGCCAAGTCTATTAGTAAATAAATCAGAATGTATATTTTATTAATTATCATTGATATCACGTGATTATTGACACATTTTTTATACGATCTTTTACCCGAAAAAAATTTCGTGATATTTGCCTAAACCCCATCGGTCCTCCATGTGAAATTTATTGAAATTTGGCTTGAGCCTCACACTGATCCTCTCATGCAATTAATGAACTCCCTCTTATCAGCGTTTAAAATTTTATCACTTACCCGAACTCCAGCTCGTCGGGTGTAAGCATAATTATATCGTCATCAATTGTCAGTTGACATTCCGTCTCTATTTCATCGTATGGAAAGAATCTATTCGATAACTTGTTCTCTTTGGTTCGTATCACTTTCAACGGTTTATTTATAATAGGCCATTCGGATGCTGTAATAGAAAACATGCTTATTATTTTTAATGCACTGATTCATTTGCTGTAATAGAAAACATGCTTATTATTTTTAATGCACTGATTCATTTGCTGTAATAGAAAACATGCTTATTATTTTTAATACACTGTATTGAGTATTCATTTCGAACGATGTAGTAGGAAACATACTTATTACTTTTAATACGCAGTATTCATCTCGGATGTTGTAATTGAAAACATAGTTATTATTTTTAATCTACTGTATACCCATTTTATTCTGTTTCTGTCATATTTTTACAAAGCACACCTTTCTTTGAGTTTTTGGCGGGATCTTGGCCTGTCATGTAGTGGATTTTATTTTTTATTCATAATCTTGTGTTACTTGACTCTATATTGTGTAAAATTGGTGGTGTTTTATGTAATATAGTTTGTTTATTGTGCATATGTGAATGGAAAATAATACCACGGACCATGAATTCTGAGATGCTACAAAAACTCCATGGAAAGTTCATTTGTCATGTTCATCTTGTTAGTTCATTGGAATTATATCAAGAAACTTGTAATATCGATGCTCACTTGACAATGGCAGTAATAGTCTACTAGAGGACTGGTTGCCAAAAATGGAATGGAAGAAGAACATACTACTATTGACTACTCGACAATGGCAGTAATAATCTAAAAGATCGGTTGCCAAAAATAAAGTTAAAAAAAAATTTTTAGTTATATAGAGCAATACGGTTATGGTCAAAACATTACAAATTTCTGGTAGTCTTCGTAATCGTCTGAAAAACGATCGGGATTTTAAATTCCGACACAAAACGAACCCTTATCTGTCATGAGTTAACACTCTAATCCAAACTAATCATTAACCACAACAGACCAAATAAAAGGGAAAAGCAAAACTGTATTTACGTTGAGTCAACCTTTAATTAAATACGCTTCATGCCAAACAATATGAGACCCTATCACACGGTAACAGAATAAAATATCTCTTGCAGCTATCCCGCTAGCTTTAGCAATTTATCTCTGACGACGCGTAGGAAACTGCGTTTTATTGCGAAACATACATGATCTAAATTAAATCGTCCCTTAACGGTAAACATTACGCATTGTTATGTGAACGCCGCTTATTGATAATCCAGTTCATCTCGTTGATTTGCACGTGAGCGTGTTCGATTTCATTTTTACTCATGTTTGCGTACTGCGTACAATAAACACGGGTAATGGTTGTCGTGCTGAATAGATTTCTATTAACTATCTTCTACACTTTCACGTTTTTTTATACTTTATAGCAGCGGTGGCCAACCTTTTTCAAAGCAAATGCGCCATAAAAATCATAAAATTACAGCGCGGTGGGCACATGTTTGTCTTTTTTTATGTGTAAAAGAGTTTCGAAAAACTGTATTTATAAATTAGTAAATCTTTTTTGGAAATCTTACAGCGGACGCATTACTGGTCGCACATTTGACCACCACTGCTCTATACATATAAGCTGAGATCCTAACTTATTTGAAATAAACATATGGCTCGTCTTGGTGGTCTAATGGTTTTGACTGGTGGAGTATCAATCCAATATCCGCAGTAATGTACCAACGAATTTTTCGGAATTCACGTACATTTACTAATTCAAGTTGGTTTATCGACTTAATGGTAAAGGAAAACATCGTGAGGAAACCTGAACTTTAGAAATATTCTTGTAGTACTACTGTTTGTGGGAAAATATAAGAACTATGGATTTATCAGTGTTTGAAATCGCCAATACGTCGTAGGCTGGCGTTGTGGTTATGCCCGTATCTCCCTTCGGGAAGAGGCCAATGGCCCTGTGGCTTCAGATTCGAACACGCCAAAAGTAAATAAAGACCGACTCTTGAGAGTCTTAAGTGCAATTATCTGAGCACAGCTATAGATGCTTGGTATTCAACTTGAAGATTAGTAGTTAAGCGTGTAGTAGACAACCTTTTTTTTTTATTTACGTGGGGAAATCCTTTATGGATACGCCACCCTCTCGGGGGAGAGAGTGGGTTATGTCCGACTCGCACGGACTAAAACCCCACGGTGTACCGTCCGCCGCATGTTAGGGGCGGCCAGGGATCGAACCTGCTGTCTACCTGAGAAACCGCCCCTGCGGCAGCCTGGCGAATGAACGGCAGGCTTCGTCCTACTATAGAGAGACTACTGGGTACACAACCAGTCGTCTCCCCTCGTCGGCCTCACCTGTGCAATGAGGAGATGGGTCCCCCGACCCATCTCCTCAGGTTCGGCTCGGGTGTAGTAGACAACCCTAAGAGTCAGAAGCTCTGACTAATTACAGAATTCGAACTTACATCGATCGATACTCCATCTAGGCACGAGGCTACTGAGTCATCATGACTTTAAATTTTGCATGAATAATTAACTCAAAATGAAACCGTTTTTATAAACACATATTAAATTAAGAAAACATCGCTATATGGAAGCTTAGAATCACGTGAAAACTGCTAGACAGGTTTAAATTAAATTCTTCATGTTATAAACATATATTTTGGGACGAAATGATTAAATACGAAAAACTGTATTTCGTATGAATTCACCTTATTGTTTTTTTTTTCTTTCAAAAATACAGTCATTCATGTACAATTAAAGGAATAACATCAAAAAAAATGTGTTATTTTTCAAATTGAAGCGATGATTACTTAGTTGATAGCGTGTTCGAACAGTTGATGGACGTAGGTCCTTTGCAACCGAGTCGAAGTTTTCGGTGAAGAACAACATCGTGATGGAACCTTAGCATGGTGGTAGGGGCTTTTCTAAGTCCACCACCCTCAAGTTGAAAATCTGTCACTAAGCACCGGTCGGTGTGTTCCGGTATTTGCACTTGAAAGCCAGCCCTCTAGGTTTGTTGCGTTTACCATTTTAGTCTACAGCATTTAACATCAGATGGAAGTGGCGCCTCTCACTGTGCTCCACGAAAAATATTTAACATCAGATGGAAGTGACGCCTCTCACTGTGCATCCACCAAAAACATTTAACATCAGATGGAAGTGACGCCTCTCACTGTGCATCCACCAAAAACATTTAACACCAGATGGAAGTGACGCCTCACTCTGTGCATCCACCAAAAATATTTCACATCAGATGGAAGTGACGTCTCTCACTGTGCATCCACCAAAAACGAATGTAACTTTATATGTCGTTATGTTTCAACAATCAAAAATATGTTATGTACTATGAAAAGATAAACCAGATCGAGTTTCTTGCCTATTCTCCTCGATGACTGAGTTGTTTTCTTCCTCTCAGGACCTAAATTGAATAAAGAGTATTTTGATTTTGGATGAGATTGTAGCGAATCGCTAAAACATGCGAAGTCAAAAAAATTCTCAAGCGTTTTCGCGGCATGTTTTATTGTTTACATTTGCAATACATATATTAAAATTACAATTTATATTCCTTTTAGTAACGTAACACTTGTTTATTAACAAGGTGCCGTAAACCGTATAGCTCAGTCGTTATATTTCAAAATAAGCTAAGTCCAATTTTACTCTTCCATAAAACAATGTAAAACAAATGAAGGTCAAATTTTACCGTTCGTAAGGTTTTTAGTTTTTTTTTTTTTTACTTTCATACTTTACATACACAAAATTTGTTTTACATACACAAAATTTGAAGATCTTGAAAAATAACGTACAATTTTAATAACGGCTGAAATTGGATTTAGCTTATTTTTAAATGACTCAGTTCTTTTTTTTTTTTTTTATGTCATAGGTGGCAAACGAACAGGTGGGTCACCTGCTGTTAAGTGATCACCACCATCCATGGACACTAACAACCCCAGAGGAGTCACAAGTGCATTGCCATCTTTCGGAAGGAAGGGTTAGGGGATGGAAAGGGAGAGGAGAGAGGAGAGGGGAGGGGAGATGGGTCTCCGGCGCTCTCACTGACCAAACGAAACGCAACAATGCAAGCACTGTTACTTCACGTCGATTTTCTATGAGAGGGTGGTACTACCCCGGGCGAACCGACCCATTCATGCTGAAACCAATAATAGTTTCAGCGTGGCTCTACCACCATTTTATTGGGAATTTCGTTGCGAACGCTAGGGGGGCTACCTAACATGATCCGCCGTAGTACTTCGACATGAAGTTCTATGAAATGTAAGTGAAAAACCGCTGCATAAAGTTGCAACCGGTGATACACTCCATTTATCTAAAGAGAACTGTGACTACATTCCAGCAAGCCGGCTACGACCATATGTTTATCTGTTTGCTACGTCTCACATGTTACAAAAAAAACTATAACTAACGCTTTTCATTCATTTCAGATTTCAAATGATAAAATAAAATCAACAATAAAATCGTATTTAAAGAAATCTAAACAACCGAACTGGCTAAAGAATTTCCGTAAAATAAATTATTTAAATACAAAATTTCATCCTAAACTATTTATGAAAAATCAATCCGAATATATAAATCGTATGTTGGATATATGAGATTGATAAAAAAAGGAGAGAGTGAAGAGTGTGACGCGAGAGAAGAGAAACTTAGTATTCTTATTAATTTTTAAAAGAATAAGATGAATACGCTATGGCGGTAGTAAGCATTCGATTTTGTCATTATTTTAATATATAATATACACAACACATCATTTGATAAAACCGCGCGATAGTCACGATTCCACAGAAAATAATTTGCTATAGATTCCAACGTCTCTCTCTCCCTCCCTCTCTTTCTCTCCCAGTTTGTATATATATTGAGTACATTAAGAATATAGTATCTCGTTCTCTCACAGCCTAAAACCTATATAAATGTTCACACCGTCCCAAAAGAATGCGTCAGTTGAATTTAGTTACGTCAAAACCAAAATCAAAAAATACTTTATTCAATTTGGGCCCTGAGAAGGCATTTATGAACGTTAAAAATACCACCGGTTCGGACAAGACCAGTCATCGAGAAGAACCGGCGAGAAACTCGATCTGGTTTATCTTTTTAACATATACTAGCTGACCCGGCCATGCGGTGTTATTATATCATTTCATATCGATAAGAATTTATAATTTTTGTTGATAATATGACCAATAAACATCAATTAACGATTTAAATACTTTTTTTTATATTAAAAAAACTACTTTTTGTGATTTCAATAGAAAAATTAGACATATCCTGCAGCTGACTTTTTTGCAGACAAGCTCTACAAATTTTCTCTAGAACTCAATCATAATATATCTCTCATCGTTAAGGCAGCGTTCGTAAGAAACGTATTCGTTCGACCGTTTTTCGTCCGACTTACTTTGCAAATCCGATTACCAAAAGTATATTCCTATGACACTCACAAATAACGTGGCTTTCTATTGGTAAAATAATTTTCAAAGTCGGTTTAGTAGTTCCTGAGATTACAACCTCACAAACCCACAAACTTTACCTCTTTATAATATTAAGTATAGATTTTTTTTTCGAACTGACTACGCTATTGACCCAGCAAGGTCTTAACAGCTTCACCGGTCTACAGATAAGTATCATTACATAGTATAAAATAAAGTCCTCTATCGCGTCTGTCTGTCTGTATGTTCGCGATAAACTCAAAAACTACTCGACGGATTTTCATATGGTTTTCACCAGTAAATAAAGTGATTCATGAGGAAGGTTTTGGTGTATAATTTGTCAATGATTTTTTTATAATCAGGGCGGGACAACATCTGCCGAGCCTGCTAGTAGACGTATAATAATTAGAATACATTACACGTCACAATCGTTTTTAGTGGATGTACGGAGATGAGTTCACATATTGATCCACTCTATAATAGCCTTTTGACTTCAGAATCCGCTTGACATGGCGTTTAAACTCACAATCCGACAAATCGGTATTATTCTTTGGGACTTTGTTGTAAAACCTAACACTATTCCCTACAAAACTGTTACTGGTTTTACTAAGTCTGAAACGTGTATTGTGATCACATAGGATAGCATACTTACAAGGCGGTGGGGCTTTCCTCTGATTATTCCATATAACGAGGATCTTCGCCAGGCTCGGAGTACGCACCAGTTTCCTTATGAGCGTGAACAGGCTCTCCACACGGTCGTACGTTAGTATGACGGCGGTGAAGCCCGGGGACTTGGACGCGGTCACCGGCAGGAACAATGGATTTACTGGGCCATACTGCATAATTAAAACGCATAACATAAAGCCCCCTTTAATATAATAATAATAATTAAAAAAATGTTAACGGAATTGCTTGAAAAATGTTTTAGTGGCTATATCTACGAGTATATACAATTAGGCAGTGGGGAAAGAACATCTTCCTCATCTGTCAGTAAGCCGATTTACACTTTTTTATTTTGTATCTATTAACGAGCTTAAGCGTTATCAATAAAAAATGGAGAAAATAAATTGTTTCTCGATGATCGAAGTTCGGCCGAAGGACGAGCACTTGTATTATTAATTCTCTGTCTACTATGATCCCTTGGTATAAAGAAATTTTGATATGGACGTCTAAAATGTAATTGGTATAATTTGATGTGGTCAATTTTTATATTTACCGATTTTTCTAATAATACCGTTTATTAAAAACGGACACAATCGAAAATAGTAATATTCACGTCAAAGAGGCTCATATATAATAACGACTATTAATGATTAGTATTACAAAATAAAGTCACTTTTCACATCTGTATGTGTATTCCATTAGTTTTTCTAAGCTACCCGATGCATTTTGTACATTTGTTTACATGAGGAAAGTAAACTCCGGATTACATGAAACACAATGTATCGCTGAATTGTACCTTATAACAAAATCTATTAAAAAGGTCCACGAAAACATGTATTCATCAAATAAGGGTAAATCACACTAACAATTTTTATCTAAATTTGATTAAAAAAAATGGGTTAATCACGAAACTGTTATAACGGATATGGTGTTAATATATATGTAAAAAATACCTTTATCGCTTGTATTATTTAATTAACAATGTATTTTTCTATTACAGTGTACCATTAAAAATGATATTTTAAAAGTTATGGAAAAATGAAAACTCCCGTGCGACACAATATTGATGCCGCGCGGCAGTAAGATGTGGCGGGGGCGATACATATTCCATCCATTCCCATGATCTATTTATGACTTAATAAATTACAGTTCCCAATTGAAAAAAAAATCTTTTGCTATAACTATCAACAAATCACAAGGTCAAACATACATATAGGAAAATTGTTTTACTCGTGTCCAGTTTTCACTCAAAAATGCGGAGAATCAATTTATTCTAAGCCTCAGATCAAGATAAAAAAACTGGTATACAACGAAGTTTTAAAATAACACAGCATCCTCAGCCCGTTATCACTCAACGCCGAACATAGGACTCTCTTTTAAAGTATTTAATAAAGATAAAAAATAAAATCGAGGCTGTCAAAAGGACTGCCGCAGAAGTGATAACTCAAAACAATTAAATAAATGTGTTCTCTTTTGAATTTTCATATTAATTATAGTATGAATGACAATATTTAAATTTCAGAATTTGTTTTGTCGGCATTATTAACAATAGTGTGGTTTTCATATCTATTGATACTCGGAGCAATAATTACCTATATACATTTTTATGTCTATTAATCAATCAAACGTATGATGAGCTATAAAATATCAATATAATAATAAATGTACACAGGCTCCTATACTACGCGTCGCTAGGCTGACCCAAACCGCGCAAGCACAATACGACCGATCACGCTTACATGTCTACATGTCATGTCCGGTGAAGCTGTTAAGACCTTGCTGGGTCAATAGCGTAGTACGTTCGAAAAAAAAAATGTCTACATGTCATGTCAAAAATATAAATACTGAAAAATATAAATAAGAATACTACTAGAATACTGCTAAACGCGCCTAAAAAAGTTTTCCCTTCAAAAATGGATTCCAAAAGATTTTTCAAATATATCCCCATGTGTACTTAAGATAATTGATTGTTTAACACGGACATAGTCAATCATAGATTGCGTAAGTACAGTTTATTATAAAATTTAACACTTTCGATTTATTTGCATTACGATTGCAATTTATAAGAAATAATATTCTAAATAAACCAACAACGATCAGTGTGATAGTTCTGCTCTCACGTGCACTTTCGTATCAAATTAAAAGGCGGTCAGTTTAACAGATCCGTCCTTACTCCACTCTGGTGTAGTAGCAGCCGGGCGAAACCGGGGAGGGTCATTAGTTGCACATAAATATACCAACTATTTCAGATGGACGAATAATTGTTAAATCATTTACTACGTATCAGTGTTAGGTTTTTTTTGTTTATTTATTTAAACTTTATTGTACAGCAATTATATACATACGTTACAAAAACATTTCAGGTTATATTATTGGTACAATGGGCGGCCTTATTGCTAATAGCAATTTCTTCTAGGCAAACTTTGGATGGATATGTTCTATGGAGTAAAGTCAGGGGTATTCTGGGTGTACAGAAAACAAAAACTAGTTAATGCCACTCAAGTTAGTGGCACGTAACTGTAAAATAAATTATAAAATATAAATGATATATAGACTACATGAATATTAAATAAAACAAAGATAATATACACATAAGCGTAATTTAAATAGATAAATAGTGCTTTTGACCGAGTTTCTAAAAGGGGTGTAAGGGGTGTCAAATAACATCTAAGACCTGAGACTTCCAAGCCAACCTCACCTGCACGCGGTGCACCCTGCTGAATAACGAACGAGGCAATGGCGAAAGCGGGGTGGTAGGGTTTTACAGCCCGACTGGGTCGCAACCACCATGTATATGGCGAAAAAGCCCGTCATAGTGATTCGCTTTTGCGGGTCGCGTTTCGGGATCAGCCTGTGCATACCCAGCTTTTCGCAGGTCGGCATGACAGCGGCGACCGGCGATAGATAGTGTGTCACTCGGTGGTCACCATTGTTTTTGGATTGTACTGTGCTTACCATCAGGCACAGTGTAGTCATTTTGCCGTGATACTATAAAAAAAAAATGCCTATCGTTTGCGCCCATCTTATAGAAACCGGTAGAGCATACCATAGTCCATTTCATTCATTCCAGTCGTACGTGTATACAAACTATAAGTATTGTTCTTGATTTTTGGCGGGATCTTGGTCTGTCATGTAGTCGATTCTATATTTTGTAATATTGGTGGTATATTACGAAATATAGTTCGATTATTATGCGCAAGTGAGGTGTATGGGAAATAATACCATGGACCATGATTTCTGAGATATCACAAAAACTCTCGAAAGTTCTAACAACGGGCCACCATCTTTGTTAAAACATTGAAATTATCATAATACGCTTGTAATATTATTGCCTACTCAACAATGGCAATAATAATCTAAAATATAAATATAAATATAATATAATATAATATAATATAAATAAAATATAATTGCCAAAAATAAAAAGAAAAAAGTATTGTTGTTCTATATGACACTTTCTGATAATATATACCATTCTCGGTATATGGGAACTCTCACTTAATATTTTATATTAAGATAAGATAAAATATTAAGATATTTATTAATTAAGAAGATATTAGTTAAACATTAATAAGTCTATTGTTGTCAAAGAAGCTTTCAAGAATTATGTATGATTAAAGATAATCCATCTCTAATCATAGAGTGGATAGTCTACGTCACTATCTCTACATATTATATAAGAAAGTCCTCTGCCACGTCTGTGTGTCTGTTCACTTTTTTTTTCTTTTCGAACTGACTACGCTATTGACCAAGCAAGGTCTTAACAGCTTCACCGGACTACTAAGGCGAGTGCTTAAGGCACTCAGCCGATTTTATTTTGACAACTAGCTCAAGGGTGCGCGGCACACCTCGGCTTTGGCTGTTGCCTGATACATGCAATTCGCGACCTATCCGAGCTAACCTAAGCTAAGCTAACTTAACCTAAGCTAAGATATATATATATATATATATGAGTTGTTGAAACATATATGTGTACCAAGCATACATAGCTCAACAACTCTTATATATATTTCGTATCGGATAATATTCTAAACTATCTCAGTTTGATAAGGGGAAAAAAATAAAAACCTTCCACTTGCATGTGTAAGCGTGTATGCGTGCACGTGTGTGGAGGTAATATGTGTAATGTTGTCGCAGTGATGTAAGATTTTGTGTCACTGTATCGCGCGAGCAGCGTACTCAAGGGATCCACGCCGAGGGAACGGACCTAGGCTTTAGCCGTTGCCGAGAGGTGCCTAGTCTGGTGTGCGGGAGCGAAATTTACCCCCAGACCACGGCAGCGTGATCTGTGGTTACGCGGGCGTGGGTGTCTGTTCACGATAAACTCAAAAACTACTGAATGGATTTTCATGAGGTTTCGCCAGTAGATAAAATGATTCACGAGGAAGATTTTGATATATAATTTGTCAAGGTTTGTTTTTAATTAGGCCCACTAGTTGTAAATAAATAGACATGTTACTAAACGGACTTCATTGATGACTTATATTATTATATAATAATATCTTATTAAAGACATTGCCTTTCTCATGTGACCTTTTATTAACGTTCACCTTTACTTGAACCCTTTTAGGCGAATACGTTAAGTGTGCTTTTAGCTCGAGTAGTAGCTGGAAAATGTAGGTAAACGTGAACAGATACATTCCCCTTGAAAATCTAGGTAAATAAGTTTATCTTTTGACTTATATGTATATCGAGTTTCAGTAAACGTTATTTTTGTTATTTTATTTTCGTTCGTTTAATTTTAGTTACGGCTCAATATTTTGCAAGCCTGTAAACGGAATGTAAACGATATCTGTTGGATAGATTATGTAATGTATTATTTACATTATTATATAGTGTAAATTTAAAAACCTACAAAGTTGATGAGTCGCCTGATGAGATATTCTTATGGTACACATAATGTTTCCTACGTGTATAAGCGACTACACTACGATATCTGTTGCATAGCTTATGTAATGTATTATTTACATTATTATATAGTGTAAATTTAAAAACCTACAAAGTTGATGAGTCTCCTGACGAGATATTCTTGTGGTACACATAATGTTTCCTCCGTGTATAAGCGATTACACTACGCTATCTGTTGCATAGATTATGTAATGTATTATTTACATTATTATATAGTGTAAATTTAAAAACCTACAAAGTTGATGAGACATTCTTGTGGTACACATAAAGTTTGCTAAGTGTATAAGCGACTACACTACGATATCTGTTGCATAGACCATGTAATGTATTATTTACATTATTATATAGTGTAAATTTAAAAACTAAGAAAGTTGATGAGTTTCCTGATGATATATTCTTATAGCACACAAAGTGTTTCCTATGTGTACAAACGATTACACAACGATATACATAACTATAATGAAAGAATGATGAATAAATAAATTAATATAACCATACCTAATTGAACTGCATAGACAAATTTAATTCTAGTATGTGACCTATGAATGTGAAGGGACTAGATAAATATATTTACCGGAATTTACTCCAACTCATGAAGATAACATATAAATCAACTTGTGAATTTTTAAAATACTTTATAGGTTTTAGTGTTTGACCACAATCTCATCTTATGTTGATGTCTTATGTTATGTTGATGTTGATCTTATGTTGATCTCATGATGATGTAATATAAGATGGTCATCATCATCAGCCTGTAAGAGACCCACTGCAGGACCAGAAGCCTCTTCCCGAAGGAAGGTATGGGCGTAATCACCAGGCCAGCTCACAACATATTGGCGTTTTCAAACTCTGAGAAATCCACAGTTCTATATTTTTCCCACATACAGTAGTAGGTACTACAAGAACATTTCTCAAGTTCACGTTTCCTCACGATTTTTTCATTCACCGTCAGCCGATAGTGTTAACTATTTAAATTAGAAAAAGTACACAAATTCTGTAAAATTTGTTATTACATGCCACGGTTCGAAATTGCGGACATCGGAATAATATTCCACTGGTCAAGCCACTAGGGCACCACAACTATCTAAGGTGGTAAACCAAGAGGAGCTCGCAAATACAGCTGCCAGATCACAAATTGATTGTGTTAGCTGTAGCGGTAGCCAGATGGACTCAGAAAAAGCCTTACCACCACACGTATGGCCTGTGTAACCAGGACCAAAATCACTAAGTAATTAAAAAGTAAGCCAAGACACATTCCAGAAGCATATTAAAAACATAAGTAATAAATAACCAAAATTTGAGTACTAAAAAATAATACTATGCTGATTAAAATAAAACATAACTTACTAAATGCTCTGGCATATTCCAGTCTTCATACATTCTTGCTGCCAACGGGAAAACTTTCTCATTTAAAATCTCTAAAGTTGTCAACGTGATCTTCTGTATACTAGCAAAATATCTCTCGTAAACCCATCTCAACTGCCAATACAATTCACCACGTCTCTCTTTACTCACTGAATGTACGATTTTAAGCAAATTCTTTAGATTATCTTCTGGTATGAATATTGCGATTCTTTTCCAATCCACATGAGAACTGAAAGGCATTACTACAGAATCTGATATCACTATTGGTATACACTGTGATGCAATAACATCCATCAATACTGCTTGAGTAAGTCTAGCACTACGTACGATAAGGCAGAACATTCCTTCTTTCAATATATCCGGATACTTAAATTCTCTACCCGTAGTATACTCACAACGTCTACTATGATCAATTACATCTTTACACTGATCGAGAAGTAACAAATCATTTGACGAAGATGATATGCCCTTTAATTCTTCTAAATAATCATGAGGAATGTTCCACTGTGTGGATATAATAAAGTGGTTCTTTGTTTCTGGTTGAGTACTATCAATTTGTTCTGCTGTATAACTATATACTGGTATTGATACATCAAATCCATATCTAAATGTCCAGGTGTTGAAACCAGCTCCTGCTATAATGGCTTTAGATGTGTTGAGATCGAGGACTGTGTTGTAATTCGGTGCAGAGCCTGGTAGAAAGTTGAAGATGACGTGGTTTTCACCATCATTCCAGCTGTTTAAAAAAAAAATATATTTACAAAAAAAAATCTTATACTTATAGGTAACGAAGTTGTTTCCAGAAAATTAGTGAATCTACGAAAATCTACATGAATTTAACTAAACTATTAAGATTTGAAAATATCAACTGTAAGATAGAAAGTGAGTAGAGGAATTAAATTTCAGAAATTTAAATATACTGTATACTAGAAATTACATATATGTTTATTCACACTGATTACATTAAAACACTTTAAAAGGAAAAACTACTTGTAGCTCAGAGATAATGTAGCTTACTCTATCAGTGAAAACATTTTTAGAATCTGATCTTTAGTTCAAGAAATTCTTCCCAAAAAATATATTCACAAAATTTAACATGTTACTATTATTATTTTATAGTTATTATTATACTTGCACTGTTTTTTATCTGTTTAGAATTAGTAATCTATATTTTTATTCATACAATCTCTAATGACAGCTTTTAAAATATTTGTTTATAATTTTCAATAAAAATCCACTTACAATTCAAGTGACTGATAGGCCTGTGACACATGTTTATTAGAAAAACTAGCTTGATTTAAAGTGTCTATACTGGGAATGAGAAGACACGCCTCTTCAGGATTCGGAGTGTAATATTTACTACGTTTTATTGTATCTAAAATTGTATAAAATTCTCTAGAAAAATGTGAGATAGCTCTCCCACCAGCTGTCTGGTATTCCTTTAATGGATATATGTATATAGTTAACTTGTCATGTCCCCTTCCACACTTATAAACATCAAAACACTCCCAATAAGTACAATTTGCGATCCGCGGCCGCGAAAAACTCGCATCTTCTTTTAATTTGACAATTTCACTCCTGGATTCTAAATTCACAGGTATAAACACACTAGTCCGCGGTGAACTACCACTGAATGCATTGAACACTACTGTAAACACTAGAGATATAACTATAAACAATAGTAGGCCGACAAAGAACCTATGATACAAAATTTTCCTATATGATGTGTACTTGTAATGCCTGCCAGTTTTTATCAACCACTCTCCAGCCATTTGTGATTTCGAATACTAAATTAATCCTTTTAGTTTATTTATGGCACCCATTATTTATAAAACCAATTTATTCCCATTCAAAAACTCGAAATATCGTAAAACACGAATATACTCCTCCAACTTGTGAAGGGAAATTGACAATGACAAAATCTCGTTTGACATAAGTTTGACAAAACGAGTGACGTTGATAGTATGATTCCAAAAATATAGAGCTTCAGTCCTCTATGAGTAGATTTTTAACATAACACGTTAAGAAATAATAATAAATAAACTGATTAGTTTTTGTTTATAAAGGACACATATTGATCCATTAAAAGAATGCCTACTTAAAACATTGTGCTAGCATCTTTTGTTGGGATATACGTTAAATGCCCAATTGAATTCGAGATAAACAAATATCGAAAGACCAGTTTCTCAACATTTTTTTGTTTTTCAAACTGTCTACGCTATTGACCTAGCAAGGTCTTAACAGCTTCGTCGGACTCAGCAGCTTTTATTTGACAATTAGCTCCAGGGTGCACGGCATACCTCGGCTTGGGCTGTTGCCTGATACATGCAATTCGCGACCTATCTGGGCTAACCTAAGCTAAGCTAACTATTCATACATATATGAGTTGTTGAAATATAAATGTGTACCAGGCATACACACCTCAACAACTCTTATATATATTTCGTATAGGATAATTTTCTAAACTATTTCAGTTTGATATGGGAAACAAATCACACCCTTGCACTTTCATGTGTAAGCGTATATGCGTGCACGTGTGTAGAGGTGATATGTGTAATATTGTCGCAGTGATATAAGATTTTGTGTTACTGTATCGCGCGAGCAGCACAATCAAGGGCTCCATGCGGAGGGAATGGACCTAGGCTTGAGCCGCTGCCGAGGGGGCCTAACCTGGTGTGCGGGAGCAAAATTTACCCCCAGATCAGAGATTCTCAACAAAGAATACTTCGAATACTGTTATCAAGTTTCACATATAACATCATTTTTCATGTACGACTGCAGTCATCAGTCCCGTCATCATTATTTTCTGAAAAGTCCTCAATCTATGCCTATTAAGCTACGTACATTATGTCCTCACTGCCGTTGACCGTTAACATGGATCTAAACATTGCAACAAACACATATCACATATCAATTGATCGCGTAAGCATCTGTAGGAGCTTCGGGCTCTAGATGTGTTTTAGATGCGTCTTGGATCTTTATATCTGTGTGAACTTTTAAAATACATTATTGATGTGTAACACCTTTCCTCTCGATTGCTGAATATTTTTTGTGAAAGTGATTTTGAGTAAGAAACAGAAATGTGTTAGGTTATATATATATGTGTAAACTATATTAATAATTATCTTTATTATTAAGCATCTGACAAAGTTCATCATTCTTAAAAACTGGCGAGTATGTAATATGGAATTATACGAATAAATAATTTAGTGCGTATGCTTTTCATACTTTTAGGTTAATTCCTGTCGCTGTCAATATAATATTTTTCTTTGTGATTAAAAACGTTTCTCGATTTGAAAGAATATGTATAATATTCGATAAAAAGATTCAGCCGTCGCGGAACGCCTGGCAGATGTGAAACACATGTATAACGTAGTAAACAACATTGTGTACACTATAGGTATGCGAGCTCAGTGCGGCAAGAGAGATTGCACACAGTCGCTTCCGCATGGCATCGCGTCACCCACACGCCAACAATCAGGTTTACTCTCGGCTATAGATGTACTTTCACATCAAAAACTATTTCCAATCATACTCGATTCATTTTTTTCAGGTATTAAGTTACTATTGCGTATTTACCATGACTAGCATTAAGCACGCGGGAGCAACCACGCTCCTTAATTAATATAGAATCACATATATTTCTATGCTTAGAATATATTCGACCAATAAATTGGCTTCACATATATTTCATCTCAATTTCATAGCAGTATAACATGTCAAATGTTACACATCACATGTGAATACTGTAAGGCTGTTTTCTTATGGTATTATATCTATATATGTTCTTCTGTTAGCTCTAAGATGACCTTTTATTACATATACTTAAACTTATTGCAATTTTCTCTTGTTACATAACTTTAGATAATGATTATTTCGATCTTTTAGTTTTGTATGCTTTATCCAATTTGGATTCAAGTTATTTTAACGACATTTTATGAATAAAGCCGCTTATAACCATGTACAATGAATTTAAAATTTGAAGGGTATAATTAAATACAAATATAGATTGTATGACAAAAACTATATAAAACAATATTACTTTGAAAGATATTTAAGATAATATGGACGCTACTATGAAGAATTATAGCAGTTAAATATCAACAACTGCTAACAATACTTACAGTTGTCATTATTACAAGCATCCCTAGTAGTAATGACGTTTATTTATTGTTTTCCTAAGACGTCAGTTTTGTGTTGTGCGTAGTTGTTGTTGAGTTCCTGATGGCTTGATTAATTTGATTATTTATTTTAATTTTCTATTATACTGTAATATTTCTGTTCGTAATTGACCAAAGATGGCTCTGTTGCCCCCTGATCCCGTTTACACCATCAGAAACGTTGATAATACACCAGTATATTCGCTAGCATTTAGCTTTCTACCGGGAGGGCTGGAGAGGCTGTTAGCCGGATCGAAAAACGGTTACGTTTATGCATACAACCTTCAGGTGAGATCAACATTATTCTAATGATCACATTTTCTATGCACGACTGCGCAGATATGTTTTATAACGCAATAATAGCAGATATTTTCTATGTCTGAGATACTGTACGCATTTCTTTTGTTTACCATCCTAATTCCGTGACCTAGAAAAACAAGTGTGTCGGCTATACCGAAACGAAAATAATCTGATTTTATCGATCTTTTTTGGGCTCAATATGAATTACGTCGAATGAAGACTACGTATTTTTTCAGTCAGGTCTTTTTATAAATGGGCTATATTATCACCCTGTTCAAAGAAATTACTTTTTGAGAGAATATATTATATATAAGCACATTTTAGGTACGACTTTCCATTGACATCCATCGAATTGAGGGTTGAGATTGGGTTGGGGGGAAGGGCGGAGGGGTACAACCACCCCTTAAATGGCGTGTTAAACTTAAACCCCTTAAACCCCTTTTCGAGTTTTTTAATGTTTAATTATGTAATTTTCGCTCAGTTTTCCATTGAGGTCCTCCGAGTTCGGGGTTGATTTTTTTTACAGAAAGGTAATATTATTATTAGCACACACGCAAAGTTTTAACATGCGGAAATGCGTAGTTTTTGAGAAAAAAAAAACTTTGCGTGTGTGCTTATAATAACGTAACCACTCTGTAAAAAAAATATCAACCCCCAACTCGACGGACTTCAATGGAAAGTTGAGCCACATTTTATATGTAAAATTAATAAGACAGTCTGATTTTGTAACATTTTTGAATAGATATTTATTTTTGTAATGATTTTCGAATATTAGTTCCTGTTTTTATTAATATTTCACATATATTAATATTATTATACTGATCTTAGATTCATAAATTAATTCTAAAATATAACTTTAATTTTCCATGTCTTTGTGGTTAATGGTTAATTTTTGAACACAGAGATCTATAGTGTACATAAATTAATGTGATATGGTATACATTTCAGACAAACAGAGTGCAACAGAAGATTCAAGTTGGTCAAGGCCCCATCCTACATCTCTTCCATACAGACACTCATCTCATCACTCAAGAAAAGGGGGGGATGTACAAAATCTTTGAACTCACTAACAGAGGCTACGAAGAAGACACTGTCATAGACATTGATTACCCTGGCTTCTGCCGTTTTGATATCAACACAAAACTCAAAACACTCTATGTACCTGATAAAGATTCAAAAATAAATATTTATAACTTTTCCGGAGACAAAGTAGGATATTTGGAACCGGAGGATAAGTCTCTGAAATATGGAGAACCGATGTGCTTAAAGCATTTAGAGTTTTCCGATGATCAACAATATTTGCTTGTAGGTTATGAAAGTGGTTGGCTACTGCTCTGGGATATTAACACTAGTCAATGCATAAGTAAGCTGAAAACGAAGGAATGTCCCATGTCAGTAGATTATCAAGTTGATCAGCAGAGAGGAATCATAGGTAATGCTTCAAATGTGATACAGATTTTTAATTTAGGGAGAAAAGACTTAAGCTTAGTCCACAAGACAGATGTTTCTATTAAGAATCCAGGTGTGAATAAAGTCCAGTCTCGCAGTGATGGTAAAGTCTTCACTACAGCCGGTTGGGATGGACATATTCGTATTTTTTCTTGGTATTCCCTGCGGCCATTGGCTGTGCTCACAGAGCATAAGCAGGCTATACAAGATGTTACATATTCAAATGAGAAAGTTTCTCTTTGGAAAGCAAACTTGATGGCGGCTGGGGGATTAGATGGTGCTATAACCCTATGGGATTTATATAACAATAAGCAATAATGCGGAGAACTTTGTAATGGTGATTTTCAAATTTGTTGCAGGTAACCCTGTCCAACAATAAAAACATTTGCTTTATAACGAATAGTGTCAATACCTCATATGTCTTTACACTAGTCGGAATACTTTTTAATAGTAAAAATTTGTTATAAAAAATAATAATTTACTGTTTATTTTTTCCATATTACAAAGTAACATTATGAATGTCCTGGTAACAGTGTTGTTTTACTTTACAAACTTGATTTTCTTTTAGAAAAGTGACTGAAAGATCATAACTATAGAAATATAAATGAAAAAAAAATTAATGTTGTCTCAAACTGTCATCTAAAATTATAGTTCATAATTATATTTCTGTCAAGACTTTCAAGCTTCTAGTAAGTCGAGTGTAATTAACTATTGTGGTTTTTTCAAGTTAATGCTTTTCGACAGAAGCACATCCATATCTTACCAGGGCTTGGAGGAGTGAGTTTGGAAGCCAATTAGTTGAAACCAATCGTGGTTATTCTGTGAACTGAATAAACGGACTGCTATCTTAAAAAAATGTATATTATTGTTATCAAATGAAGATATCTTGTTTACCTGCAACAAATTAGAAAAGGACCAGTAGATTTTTATGTCTTATAAATTCCAAATAAGAGAAATATTGATTGTTACAAGGTATATATACAAGTATTGTTTTAAAACTAGCATTCAATGTGGTTTACCAGAACGCTTTATTTTTACCATGTGGAATGCAATATCCGATCTCAATGAAAAAAAAAAACTAAGTTTTGTATGTGGCCGAGTTGTTTGATAAACTTGTTATAAATAGAACAATAATATTTTCCAATGTTCTTTATATTTTAGTGATGATTTTATAAAAAGAATTGGACATTAAATATGAAAAATTAGAAAATTTACACATGTGTGTCATTAATAACCATGAATATGATAACATTTTTAGCACATTAGGTCATTATTTATGTGGTTCAGCTGAGTAAATATGAATTATTATTTTTACAGTATTTCGATATCGAATTTTGCTGTATAGTAATGAAATTCTGACAAATGGGTTTGTAAAAAAGTTGCAAACATTGATTTCATTTAATATTATAATTAACTAGCCGATCAGGCAGACGTTGATAATAAATATTAATAATAAAATAATAAAATATTGATAATAAAAAATAAAGCCGCAGCGCCACCTACCGGGTTCTATTGTGAATCAAAACCATTCTCGGATTCACTGGAACACGCACACAGAATAACATCAAAATTGGTTTAGCCGTTTAGGAGGAGTTCAGTGACATACACACGTACAGAAGAAATCATTACATAGTATAAAACAAAGTCCCCTACCGCGTCTGTCTGTTCGCGATAAACTCAAAAATTACTGAACGGATCTTTTTGCAGGTTTCACCAGTGGATAAACTGATTCATGAGGAACGTTTTGGTGTATAATTTGTCCAGGATTTCTTTATAATTAGGGCGAGACAGCGTCTGCCGGGTCAGCTAGTTTATTTATAAAGAAGATAGACTTATCAAATATATTTTCCGAGTGACGACTTAGGCTATAGTCCAACTAAAAATAACTTATCAAATGCATCTTGGATTGACCAACAAATATTATCAGGGAGTATACATTTTGGTGAAGTCCAAACATATCAACGAGTTATCTATTGTTTGATATGTTAACCTGTCTACAATAGTTGGTTTTCTTAGATTCTATTCTTCTTGCCAATAAACTGCAGAACACTGGTATAATTCATTAAACAGTTAAAACCTAAGGGTCTAATACAAGATTTGACAAGTCTCAATTACATTAACTACTCGTTATGAGCCCTAAAGATGCTGCTTGCAAATGTGAGAGAGGAAATTTTCTCATAAATCTCTCTGATAGACTTATAGGAAAAAAAGGCAAAATGGTAGTTAAAAGAAAACAAGTTAAAAAAGACATTTTTGTCATATTTATTCACTTATGTAGAATTTTATAAGTTACTAGTATCACATTTACAGTGCATTCTATTATAGTTAAGTATATTAAAAATTATTTACCGTCCTTACATCTAAGACTAGTAGTGAAGAATATTGAACTCTGTTCGGATTATCATGCATTTGTGATATGTATAATGAGTTATAATAAAGTAAGTGGAGCGTAATCTTTCAAATATTATTTAGACTTGAACGATTTTTCTAGTTTTCGGAATGAGCGGTTCTTTTTTGGTTCATCATCAGTGGACACTTCGACAAGTCTCCGTCGTTTACGCAACGGTCTCGTCGATTCAGAGGGTTCCCTAGTTTTAGAAACAATTTTCGCCATTTTATTACCTATTCTTGTTATTTTAAATTTAGGTAGAGTCCGTTCTGGATTTCCTGGTTCGTTTGGTTCAGTAAGTTTTTCGTCTTCAACCACACGTCCATTTATTTCCGTCACTGGTTCATCTACAACTTTATCATCAGATTCCTCTGCATTAGGTTCAGCAATATTGTAGAGATCCTCGTTCTTCCGCTTATCGCTGTTCATGGTAAAATCTAAAGGCCCTTCAGTTTCTTCGTTTCTAGGTTCTGTCTTCACCTTATTAGCACAGTGCGCTTGAAGGAATGCTGATAATGGTATTGGAATTGGTATGGGAATAGGTACTGGTAATACTACGGGATAAGGTACTAAAACTGTCACCGGTGGAACTTGTCCTAATGGTGCTGGAAAGTTTATAGGAGGAGGTAGTCTTGGTCTTTCATGATGGATTGGAATTCCAGGTCGCGGCATGAAACCCAATCTTGGTGGAAACATATTCGGATGTCTGAAATCGTGATGGTTTTCCATGAACACCGGTGGAGGCATCCCAAACATCGAGTTATGGAAAGGCGGAGGTTGAATTGGATGTGGATTTATAGTATGGGGTGGTGAATGCATCGTATTGGTGATGGTAGAAGCTGGTGATGATCCTTCGGAAGGACTACACAGGCGAAGGTCTTGAGCTTTGGGAGTAGCGGTGCGTTGCCTCACAGTCTGCGAAGTCACTGTCGCGGTACATTTAGATGTCCTACGTTTCCGTAAATTCATTTTAATAGTCCTTAGATCTTTTTTAGCTTCAGGCGATTTCTGGACTGTAGTAGATTCCTCGGATCGCTTTTGTTTCATTAGTTTAGAAGTTGGCGCAACAGTAATCAAAGGTAGTGGCGATTTTCGATTCTGAGTCCTCTGACTTTCTGCCTTTTCTGGTTTGTTAAGTAAATTCTCCGGATTGGGTGATACTGATCTTTCAGATGTCGGTGAAGTTGAACGGCTCTTGCAGTTCTTAAGCCATAATTCTGGCGTGATGAGATTGGATGAGGAGGATGCGTTTACAAGATGCGGATTGAGATCGAGATGCGCTTGCGTCTCTCTGCAGAATATGTGCATTTTGTATTGATTCAGGCATTTGTCGGAACAAAACTGCAGTTGCGTTGCACCATCCTAGAAATAGAAAGAAACATGATATTAAATAATGTAAAATAATATCTTAAACCTGATTAAAATAGATTACCTATCATTTTCAAGATGTAACAGTAACAATACAATTACAGATTTCTTCATGATATCGTTATACAAAATGAAGTTTTAATATCCTATGTCGAACATATTCTGACCAGTAATTTTAATTAGAGTAACAAGTTTATTTGTATAATCAGTTTACGGAGTAAAAATATTCATTTATTGTTATCATTGATTAATTATCGATAAATATCGCAACGTTAATGAATGCGATGTATCTTATTTTGCAACCAAGTAAGTAAAGAATCTCGTTATAAAATAAGTTTTTAACCAAGGAAATACATTCCATGTAAATCGTTTTCATTCACGAAGTTCACAAATGATTTAGTTCAACCAAAGTACTTCATTTGTTTCCATTTAGAAAGCAGTGAAAATATTAATTCGTTCATAAACATAAAAAGTGACGTCTATGTTGATTTGATGTTAACATATTCCGTTTAGAAAGGTTTTCCGCATATCAGATAGATGGCGCTTGTTTAAACTATTTATTTTTATACTTGTAGTCCGATGAATTCTTTTTTTCTCGAACTGACTACGCTATTGACCCTGTAGGGTCTTCACAGCTTCACCGGACTAAGTAGTCCGATGAAGCTGTTAAGACCACGCTAGGTCAATAGCGTGGTCAGTTCGAGAAAAAAAATAGTTATACCATTTTCTTTTTAATACGTTATAATTATAGCAGACGTATCGTTTATATATAGTTGTAACGAATGAAGTTATGTCTACAATTAACGTTGTAATAATTGCTAATTAATACAAAACTAATAAATATAAAACAACGACTAGTTATGTATAATGAGGCATACCTTCCTTCGACCAGAGACCTTTACTCAATGGTGGTACGTAGGTATACAAGTCGATAATACAAAAACAGTGTAATCTATAATAATATTATAAAGCTTGAGGGTTTGTATGTTTTTGTTTGAAAGCCCTAATCTCAGGAACTACTGGCCCGATTTGAAAAAATCTCAGCGTTATATAGCTCATTTATCGAGTAAGGTTATAGGCTATATATCATGTTGCCAAGAACAATAGAAGCGGAGCACCAATTAAGAATGTTCCAAAATCGTTTTTTTTTTCTTTGGAGAGTATCCGTTGCGTGTTACTTAACTCAAATTAACTATTCCACGCGGGCCGAAGTCGCAGGAAGAAGCTATTATATATAAATACTAGCTGACCCGTGCCCACTTCGTTGGGCGGTGATAGGCATTATCAAGCTACAACTTTTCTCTAGAACTCAATCATATATATCTCATAATTAAGGTAGCGTTCGTAAGAAACGTTTTCGTTCGACCATTTTTCTCCGACTCACCAGATATTACCTCACAAACTTTACCTCTTTATGATATTAGTATAGATAATATAATTAGTTAATAGCTTCTGCCCGCGACTTCGTACGCGTGGAATAGTTATTTTGGGCTAAGACGCAGCGGAAGCTCTCAAAAGAAAAAAAAAACCCGATTTTAAAACATTTTTCATTGTTGCTCCGCTCCTAGTGGTCTTAACGTGTTGATATATAGCCTATGACACTTTAATATATTAGTATATAGATTATAGCCCCTGCCCGCGACTTCGTCCGCGTAGTAATAGTTACTACTCTGGGCTAACGCTGACACAGCAGAAGCTCTAAAAAAAACATCTCGATTTTGAAATTTTTTTAATCTGTGCTCCGCTCCTATTGGCCTTCGCGTGATGGTATATAACCTATAACCATTCTCAATGAATGAGCTATATAACACAAAGAATTATTCAAATCAGACCAGTAGTTCCTGAGATTACCAAGGGATAATCTCACATCTATACTAATATTATAAAGAGGTAAAATTTGTGACGTTGTCCTACTAATATTATAAAGAGGTAAAGTTTGTGACGTTGTAAGGACAACGTCACAGATTTTACCTCTTTATAATATTAGTATAGATGTGAGGAATATTAATTTTATGTAGTATTAATTTATGCACCTGAAAATCTACGTAAGCAACGGTGTGTCTGACATGCCGACACCAGTCACAAGTTTTCGCCCGTTTGAAATTGGCTCGCCGCGACTGGCTGAAGCATAACTCCGAGCAAAATGTCGCGCCGGCCTGCTGCAGGGCGCCACTCTCGCTGGTAATATTCTTGTTGCACCACGAACATTCGTCTGTAACCATTAATGGATTGTAATTAGCATAGCTATAAAAAAAAATACCTTAACAGAAATATCTTTATCAGAGAATGGAAGCGTTGTCTTTCGTTCAGTTCGTTTGTCGTTCTTTCGTTTATTATATACCAATATTGGGTTTGAAAACTCCACGCAATAATCGGCGTCATTAATACCAATAATCCTCACTGATTAGAAGGTCGTGTTAATTTACATTGTCATATAAAGTTATAACCTTCTTATTTTTATCGAACTGACTACGTTATTGGCCTGACGTGGACGGGACTTCGCAGCTTCGTCAGGCTACTCGTATAATATCAAAGGCGACGAATTAGGGAAGTGCTACAAATATGGCAACACTGAATTTTTTGTTAATGCTCTCTACTTTAATCGGTCTCAATTGATTCAAAAATTATAGTACCTTGATTATCTGTGGATATAATTAAAATTCGTTATTATTTTTATTACCAAATTGTAGTAGGTCAACCCTACTTTGCAGTTTTAATATGTTGCGACGAATATCAACTATATCTACGTCTGTAATAGCACTAATTAGCTTTTAGTGTAAGTTAAGTATATATCAATAATGTAAGAATATATGCAATAAGTACACAAGACATCGAATCCTCAAGAAATGACAAATGTTTAAAAAAAACATGATATTCTGTTTGGAGTTATATAAAGCAAATAAGCTTAGCTTTTTAAAAATGTAAAATTAAATAATTTATATTTTGTTTCATTATATCTGTATTACTCTTCATCTTTTTAGAAAAGGTATCATACAAGGACGTCTCTCATTCCTCGTAATAAAAAAAAAGGAATCCACAAAAATGTAACTGATCAAATCAAATTATTTATAAAATAAAGTACAAACGCCGAAAAAACTACTTAGTAACGGTGGTCATACAAAAAAAAACGAATGTGCTTTAGACCACATGGCTGAAGTAAAACTTTTTAGCTCCATCTATATTATCTATATGTATATATTAATTTTCTACAACGGGGAAAATTTAATCTAATTTTCTTTCTTCTATTAACTCAAGGGGAAGGTGTATAAAACTATTATAAGACCAGTGATGTTGTACGCATCTGAGTGCTGGGCGACGAAAGAGACGGATGAGAGAAAACTACATATGGCAGAGATTCGAATGTTAAGGGCGATGTGTCGTGTAATTAGAATGGATAAGATTAGGAATGAATATATCAGAGGAAGTTTGAAAATAGCACCAGTAACAGATAAGTTAAGGAGTAATGGGTTTGCATGGTAACAAGAAAAGCTTCGAGTATGATGGTCAATGTATATATAAGAGTAGAGGAAGACCGAAAAAGGTATGGATGGATTGTGTGAAAAATGATATGTGTGTAAAAGGTGTGAATACTGAGATGACATCTGATAGGCGAGCGTGGAAAAGGAAAACATGTTGTGCCGCCCTTACTTAGGTGGGATAAGGGTAAGAAGATGATATTAATTTTCTACAAATATTTAAATTTATTATGGGTTTTCATTGATAATACGAAACATAAAACTTATAACTCCCTCTCAACTTCCGTTCGCTTCGCCCGATCACACTTTTCGTAACGCTCTCGTCACACATTCACCAGCTTACTCCCCAAATCAAGCGTGCATAAAGAACTTTTACTTCAATAATACCATATTTGCCTAAAATATGCGACAAATATTCTATAGGTTTATTATAAAATGTAGTATCCCATCACGACGTAGAAATCGGATAATATAAATCAGTAAAAAAACAAGCAAAGTTTTATATCCACAACGATTTTATCGTGTTCCCCGTGGAATTGGATATTAAGATAAAATAATAAAAACGTTATTGCAAATTGTGAGCACTTCTCGAGTAACAATCTCCAATTAATTTGCGAATGATATTGAACGGAAAAAAGTACGCTGTGAAACAGAATACAGGCGTTCTCATTACTGGTATCTCGACGGCGAATGATAGCTCGTTACAGGCCTTATTAATTGAAGTTTATGTTACGTTCTAATAGTGAAAACTAATAGTTTCCTTGTTGCTAAGCGTCGACTCTAATTACATAAATATAAAACCGAAATTCGTATGCTTGGGCATTACGGGCTTTCTAATATTCCTATTTCCCCAGGACTTGTCATGCATTTTGAAATTCATATTTATTCATTCATATGTAGTGAAAATACAGTAAATTTTACAAGCGGTAATCCGCTAGCGTTTTATAAATAGTTCTTTCTAAAATTCTCGAGCGTTTTTTAAAGTGTTTAAAAAGTTTTTAAAATGTTTTAAACTATGCGCGTCACTACTGCCTTCAATGCTGTTTCACCAGTGTCTTGTATTTAAAAAAGATCCTTCCGTAAAAAATATATTTACTGCTAGTTGAGTTTCATCTACATTATTTTCATGTCCTTGCGTACTACTCCTCTACTGCGTCCTGATTTTAAACCGTGATGTCCTAGTGTATGCAACTTCAAATCATGTTTCATTAAAATTTCAAGACACAGTCCTAAATTTATAGTGTAGTTTATGTGAATCGAGTACAAAATGTTACGCTTATATTTATGAACTTCAATTAATCACTTTGAAAATGAATATAGAGAAGAAAATTGAATAATACTAGCTGATACCCGCGACTTTGAACAGTTTGCAGAAAAGGAAAAAACATAAGCACCGTACTGCTTGCCACACTTCTCCGCGACAGAAAAACCAGCGTAGTGTTCACAAAAATTGTAGTTTTTTTAAACTTGAATAATTATATATTTCATTTTTAAAATTTAATAAGTTTATACTTAAGTTGAAAAATCTAAATATTATGATTTTTTCTTTATATAAGGACCGAATGTCTTAAATTAAAACAAAAAATATTGATTACAATCTTCCCAGTAGTTTTTAAGTGATGCGCGCACAACGGCAGACTTTGACTTGACATCATTTTATTTATATAGATAGACAGCTAGTCAGATGTTCCCGCAACTTCGTACATGTGAAATAGTTACTTTGGACAAACGCTAACACACAGCGAAAGCGCTCAAAAGAAATAAAAACAATTTTGAAACATTCTTCATTGGTGATCCTATTGGTCTATATACAGGCTTCCTCGATAAATGAGTTTTCTAACGCTAAAAGAGTTTTTCAAATCGAACCAGTAGTTCCTGAGATAGCGTTCAACAAAACAAACAAACAAAGGAGTCTTGCTACCACCGATTTGTTTACTAGATGTTTCTTATTCTATCATAACATACTTATATATACGCATACAAGCAATTTATAATTAATAGAAGTTATAAAAGTAAATCTATAAATGAATTCTAATTACTGCAAAAATAAAACTGCATTTATACTGTATCTGAGTAATTATATTGTAGTTGTAACTACAATTATTTAAAACATAGTTATTGGTATTAAATTTACTAAACGTAATAAGGAATTCTATATAACTCCATTCTATACCCGCACCTACGTAGGTGGATGAGTACTCGTGTAAAGTTTGTTGTCCACTCAATGCTATAAATTAGACAATTAAATAAATTTGTCATGAAGTATCACGTCATATTTTATGTGAACTTTCCTTTATTTTTTCTAAACGTATCTAATATATTATCGAGATGCATTAAATAATTAATTCGAATTAACAGAATAATATTTTTATATCAAATGTTGCATTACAATACAAAAGCAACGAGAAGCACACAGAAAAGATTTTTCAAAGATACTAAAACTAGAAACTGGAACTGTGGCAAACTGACCGTCCCATGTTTCGCAGTTTTTTTGGTAATAGTGTTAGGTTTTACAACAAAATCCATAAACATATTACCGATTTGCCCGACTGTAAGTTTAAACGTCAAGTCGAGAGGGTATTGGGGTCAAAGGCTATTGTAGAGTGAATCAATATGTGAACGATGGTGATGTCTGGAATTAACTCCTCTCTGTGCATCTACTAAAAACGATTACAATGTATTTGAAATATATGTATGTTAAAAAAATAAACCCGATCGAGTTTTTTGCGGGTTCTTCTCGATGACTGTTTTCCTTTCATTAAGGGCCTTCTCAAGGCCTAAACTTAATAAAATATTTTTGATTTTGATCTTTACCGTTAAATTGAAATGTTAAAAGGTCTCACGAATCTTCATATGAGTAACAGGAAAGGAGAAGACACTAAAATTTGTAAATTTTAATTCCTTAATTGTGTTTCTATTCCTTTACAATTTAAATAACAAGCGCCGCCAAACAATTTTCAAAATCTATCGATGAATGAAAGAATCGAAAAATAAAATTAAATACGATTTTTTCATGAAAGTACACAATTATTTACATATGAATAACTTTACTATTATACGCAAGATTTGTCTTGATATCCCTGCTATCTTTAATTTAACAGTATTGTCTAATTACTTTAAATAGTCATAATAGTGTTGTTAGAATAAGTAGCTTTACGTATTCTCTCGTTATTCAAAACATTTAATATATGGAATGTATTATCTATAGCAATACTAACGGGCCCGGCAGACGTTGTCCCGCCCTTATTATAAAAAATTCCTTGACAAATTATATACCAAAACCTTCCTCATGAATCACTTTATTTACTGGTGAAGATTGCATGAAAATCCATTCAGTAGTATTTGACGTTATCACGAACAGACAGTGGCGGTAGGAGACGTTGTTTTATACTATGTAATGAAATAATGATATGTAAGTTTTATATATAGACTGATAGAATCCCAAGGAAAAGAGGATAAATAAGAGTGATGGCTGTTTGTGATTTTTCACAAACATTCGCAAACGTTTGTTCAAACATACGCCGAGTCATTTGGTGACAGAGAACGCATTTTGACGAGAGCTTAATATAATGGTACAGTACACGTACAAGTAGTCCCTAAATTTATATAAAATCTATATAAATATTTGAGAACATGGCTACTTAACATAAACTGCACTTTTCATTACACACTAATTTCAAATTTAACAGTTGTTTTCAAACGACAATAAGTATTTAAAATTCTAAGTGAGAAATCCATAGCTTTGTGAAGTTTTATAGCATAGCAAATGAAATATATCACATACCTACCTATAGTTGGTAAATTTGCGGTACGCTCATTAGAAATAGTATACCGACTTAACGATATCAAATTCGTAAATAATGTTCGTAAGCGAAAATACATTCGGCACCCGTACATGGTATTATGTATTCTATTACATTCACAAAGCTTTTGGTTATTCGTGTATTTGTTGATGAGGTAGGCATGGAACTACGCAGACTGCGACGCGCCATTGTTACATAAATTACATGCTCCATTGAGACTCTCTAATGGATTATAAAACGTATTTTTGTTTTAATTTCGTATACGGTTGATTTGAATTAGTCTCATAAGTAGTAGCGATAGTTAATATCAATGGAGAATGAAGCTTTTCTATCGGCAAACTGCAGTAATTTTATAAAAAAATAAAGTTTCCTTATTGCTATTCCATAATTGAATTATGATATTTTTTTCACAAAAATCACAGGCTCCATTGCAAATTTCTACATTAAGGGATGCATCGTTCATCATAATATAAGAAGCATTAAATTTTATCTTATCTTAATATATAAAAATCCCGTGTCATGATGTTTGTCCACGATGAACTCCTAAACTATTCAATCGATCTGAATTAAAGTTGACAGTTATATTTCGAATATTTTTCAGTTACATGTTAAATGATTGTCAATGTTGATTATTTTTATTAATTGTAAGTTTTATCAGTCTCAAACAGATGGCGTTTTAATTTAGTTTATTAACGTACGAAATTCCCCGGGTCATCTATGTATTATATTATAAAAATATCTAAAAACTTAAAAAAGTAATCCGATAGAGTTTCTTGCTAGTTCTTCTCCATGACTGAATTGTTTTCCGAACCGGTGGTAGTTTTGACGTTCATACGCGCCTTTTCAGAGTCCAAATTGATTAAAGTTTTTTTTTTTAATTCACTGCTATATAATTCAATCAAAGTAGCTATAATTTCCATAAAGCGAAATGAGGCAGCATTTTTATTAAACGATAACGAAACGCAGGGTGGCTTATCAGATTACACAGAATGTAGGATGTTATAAAACCTATTTCACATCACAAAGTTCCAGGAAAATAAGTTGTTAATATAGACTTTCGATCGGTATCGATGCTGCCCCGCGGTGTTTCAATTTGCCGCCATTTATATGTACGAAAAAGCGCGGGAGTATGAAAGGGACGCAGCGCGGCCGGAAAATTCCGAGAAGTTTCGTAGAATTGCAGCTGTAATTGTAGGGGGATTGAGAATTCTAAGAAAAATGTTTTAGATTGATTACACTGGTTATGATAATATTACTGGATAATATATTGATACACTTTAAAATGTAGTGTCATGTTTATGCATGTTTACAAGCACAAGATAATGTATAATCGAATCATCTTATTTTTCAACTTTGTATCTAAAAATAGTGTACCTAATTTTATTCTAAGTATATATACTAAATATCTAATTAAACATTACCTTCTTCTATACGGTAAATATCTACATTTTTAATGAACAAGTTGATTTGACAAATATTATTTTCACACCCAAAAGTGAAAATGAATAAGATATTTTTAATAGGTTTTCTTTACAACCATATCTGATTATAAATCATGATAAAGAGAGAAAAACTCTGGCTGACTATATGGCGAACCGATCGCAATAAAACCATATCTATCGATTCAAAATCTCACCTTTATTTTTCTGATCGCTGGCTTGTTCTGGACTGGAAGCGTCTCTAGCTCGCGATGCAGCCCATCTCCTGAGTTCCAAACGTTCATAACCGTACCAACCCAGCAGCTCATTCATAGCGGTTTCAGCGAATTCCTGGAAAAATATAACAATTTCAAAATGCGCAAACTAATTTTCTTCTATTTTAAGATATATCATGATTAAAACGTATAAGGTAATGAGTCATGAATTTTATACAAACAACATGACATTAAGCTACAAATGTTAAATATGGTGCTATCTTTTAATATATTCTTTGAAATCATATACTCTAAACAGCAATTTTAATGTAGGTAATGGATATTATTTATAAATTTCTCATAATGGAATCACAAATAAACAATTATTTTCTTCCAAACTGCCCTAACAACGAAATTTAGCTCGATAGTAGATATTAACTATACCAAGTAGGACTATTAATAATAATAAAAAATACTTTTTTTCTGAAATAGTCATTTATACAGTTACGACATATCTAACAATATAAAAAAAAATAAAAATGCTAGGTTTTATAAAATGGAATGGAAAGGATGAAAGTGAAACTTTTTTGGGAACGTAGGCATTTAACAAAATATTTTCGGAAAATTGTTTGATTTAGGGTATTAAAATCGCCTTTTAAATCTTAACTTAATAATAATAATAATGAAAAATCAATAGTAAACAAGATATCCAACTATAAATTTTAATTAAAATAATAATAAATACAATCATTCAGATGATAGACGCGTTAAACTTAGCACCATATTTATTGAAATCATATTGAATTGAGGCATGGACGCCGGCATATTGGCCCTGGCTGCTCTGCCGAGCACATTTTACTTTACCCCTAATCCGCCGCCAACTGTAATGTGACATGCGACAGATGGACGATAAAAATTGAGGCGATGGAAAAAGTTTCACTTTAATAGAATCCATCAAGTCGCTTAGGCTACAAACCGAGTCAAAAAAACAGACGAACACTTTTTTTTTATTGTAGCACGGCAAAAGACTGGACTGTTCCTGTAGGTAAGCACAGTACAATCCAAAAACAAGGTGACCACCGAGTGACACACTATCCATCGCCGGTCGCCGCTGTCATGCCGGCCTGCAAAAAGCTGTATATGTACAGGCTGATCCCGAAACGCGACCCGCAGAAGCGAATCACTATGACGGGCTTTTTCGCCATATACATGGTGGTTGCGACCCAGTCAGGCTGTAAAATTCTACCACCCCGCTTCCACCTTTGCGTCGTTCGTTATTCGGCAGGGTGCACCACGTGCAGGTGAGGTTGACTTGGATGTCTCAAGTCTTAGATGTAATACGACACCCCTTACACACTTACGTACACTTGAAAAATATTACCTTCCCGCTGCACTGCGGTCTCGAATACAAATGTATCTATTATCAACAAAATAACTTCTGTAATTATAGATCGTTGGAACAAAGAATAGTTGCACGTTTTGTTATTAATATTATAAATTTAAAAAATCCTACCAACAGTTTTATGATGTTATATGCGAACACAGCTTTTTGTGAAGTTTTAAAATAACAACCGATTTAATATAATACATTCACCGTCAACGGTGACCCCCTTACTGATACTTTATTGCCGACGAAACGTATTAATAAATTTCTTTAACAACATATAATATGTCGCATCGGACGAGGCGTTTTTCAACACATATCTGTGTCAAATATGTAATTTTAAACGTCTACTGTTTTATAGTGTAGTATCATTTAGTTTGTTACGTGGGCGATATTCTTTTTAACACTGTAAATTATATGTTTTTTTTTGTAGAACAGGTATTTATGTTTATAATTATCTATACTAATCTAATTAGAGGTCTGTCGCTGTGCGTGATGACACAATAACTACTGGATATATTTTACAGTTTTGACACAATTGGCCCTTTTCTAAAAGAAATATCAGATGGTTTCATTTAATGTAAAGTTATTACATATTATATTATAATTAAAAAAACCTACTATTTTTATAATCACTACGCGTGCAACACCAGAGGAGTTGCAAGTGCGTTGCCAGCTTGTATTTGGGATAAGGGGAAGAGGGGACGGGGAGGGGAGGTGAGTCTACGGCGCTCTCACTGACCGAACGAAACGCAACAATGCAAGCACTGTTACTTCACGTCGGTTTTCTTTGAGAAGGTGGTACTACCCCGAGCGAGTCGACCCTTTCATGCTGAAACCAGTAATACCTTCAGCGTGGCACTACCACCTACAAAATGGTACAATATGTTACCACATACAATATGTTTTTTTATGGTAGAGAAGAGGGGTAAGCGATATGGTCCATATGTTTGCTCCTTCTATATTACATAAAATTGAAAAAAAATCGAGGCAGTCCTTACGACTCCCGACAGAAGTGAAAACTCCAAACAAAGAAATAACTGTGTTTGTGCTCTTTTGAATTTTTAAATCAATTATAGACTGAATTATCTACATTTCATAATTTGCTTATTGAAATTATTGACATTAGTTTCGTTTTCAAATCTATTGGCACTCTGAACAATAATTATATACAGTTTATTAATCAACTAGCCGACCCGTGCCCACTTCGTTGGGCGGTAATTGGCATTATCAAGCTACAACTCTTCTCTAGAACTCAATCATATATATCTCATAATTAAGACAGCGTTCGTAAGGAACGTTTTCGTTCGACCATTTTTCTCCGACTCCTCAGATATTACCCCCTACAATCTCACAAAGTTTACCTCTTTATAATATTATTATAGATAATATAATTAGTTAATAGCTTCTGCTCGCGATTTCGCCCGCGCGGAATAGTTATTGTGGACTAAGACGCAGCGGAAGGTCTCAAAAGGAAAAAAAGCCCAGATTTTAAAACATTTTTCATTGTAGCTCCGCTCTTATTGCCCTTAGCGTGATGATATATAGCTTATGACACTCACAGTTAACGTGGCTTTCTATTGGTAAAACAAATTTTCAAAATCGGTTTAGTAGTTCCTGAGATTACCCCCTACAACGTACACAAACTCACAAACTTTACCTCTTTATAATATTAGTATATAGATTAGCGTGATGATATATAGCTTATAACCATTCTCGATGAATGAGCTATATAACACTGAAAGAATTATTCAAATCGGACCAGTAGTTCCTGAGATTACCCCTTACAACGCCACAACGTCACAAACTCACAACGTCACAAACTTTACCTCTTTATAATATTAGTATAGATCAAACATATGAAGGGCTGCATAAGCTCAATAAAAAATATTCAATAATGCATGGGCACAGACCGTTATACAACGCGTTCTTAGTCTGACGAATACGTCAGAAGCGGGTCGATCACACTAAGATCACACTTTACTAGCATGTCGCTGATGCCAAACCAAAAGTATTTCTTCTGACAAATTCCTCTCAACGCGCCTAAAGAAATTTACACTTCAAAAAGAAAAGCGGACTTGAATTGATTGACTTGATACATATAATAGCTGTTCCGGCCACGCGTTGCTGTGATAAAGAAATTCAAAATTAAAACGTGGCGCCACCTATGATATATCTATAACAGTCGGTAGAGCTTTCTGTCAACTAACTAATTTAAAGCGCCATCTGTCCGCGACTGTTGAAACTTAGAATTAATAACAATACGCAACATCGACAATCATATCATTTGTAATTAAACAATATTGAGGCCTTCAATCGAAATATAAATTATCCTATCTCTCAAGTTGAACCAAATTATACACGAATGAGTTGAGTAGTTTCGGAGTTCATCGTAGACAAACATCATGACACTTGATTGTTATATTCAATATGTTTATAACTCTAGAAGTGATAATTATTAATCAAGAATTTAATACTAAAGGAGTAGGATTCGATCGTTACATACCTACAGTGTAAAATGATCCGTTTGACACAGGAGTATCAAAATAACTTGTATTAATTAACAGCGCGGTACGTCTGCGACGCGATGCTCTCGTATAACGTTACATAGAAGATGACCACCGCACTAAGATAATTGGTATCCACTTACAGATACTGCTTTGATGGATGAACGCTTTAAATTATACCACCCGGATATGTTGTCTTACGTGGGCTGGTAGGTTACGAAATTATTGCAAATAGCGATATCTGGACATGCCACTCCTTTGTCTACATACGTTAAAAACGACTGTACAATGGTTTTTTTTAGCACAAATAAAACAAAAATAAATCAAAGCAAATTCAGATTATACGTTAGAAAGTTTGGTTAGTTTTTTTGATAATATTTAGATTTTTTCCATTCTACCAACCCCCCTAGTGTAAACATGACTGATTTGATGTTGACGCTAGAGAAAAAGAAATGTTTGGTTTTTTTTTAATATCATACGAGGCAAACGAACAGGCGGGTCATCTGGTGTTAAATGATCACCGCCGTCTATAGACACTCGGAACACCAAGAGAGTCGCAAGTGCGTTGCCAGCCTATCTTGGGGGAAGGGCTAGGGGGAGTGGGGAGGGGAGAGGAGAAGAGAGTGAAGGGGAGGTCGTCCTCCGGCTCTCTCACTGACCGAACGAAACGAAACAACGCAAGCACTGTTACTTCAAGTCGGTTTTCTGTGGGTCGGGTGGTAGTACCCCGGGCGAGCCGACCCATTCATGCTGAAACCAGTAATAGCTACAGCGTGGCTCTACCACATAACCACACAGTCACAATTTAAAAACTAACAAGCTTCAATTAAAACCCGGTACTATAATAACACTGTGTCTGTGGGTTGTAGGCCTTTATCACGTAATTGTTTTCGTCGTGTAACTTTAATTTTACTCGTATGTTATTATTTGTAAAAGCATTATTGACAATTATTATAGACCATCAATTTCAGAACTAAATATACTTACCGCGTACATAATTTTATTGAAATCACTTCGGAATAAATATAATCATGTTTAATACATTTTTTTAGATTCTTAATAGTATTACTGATAATTATGTAAAATTAAAATTGTGAAATTATGTATACTTACTTCCCTATGCAGTATTTCACTGAAATCCTCTGAAGAAAATAGAAATTATGTTTTTTGATATTTATTGATTTGACATTATTCAAAGATTATTAATATAATTATTAGTTAAGTCTATTAATTGACAATTAAGTCAAATAACATATACTTCATGTGTATAAAATTTCATAATAATAATTTAAGACGTTTCTAAGTCAAATCCAGTAAAGAAATTAGCGCCATTTTGGACATAATATTCGAAAAAAATAGATATATCATAAATCATCACATCATTTTTTGAGAATAATCTTGGCGATTCGAATCTATGTATAGATTATATATATAGATAATAAGAAAGTAAATCTAAGGTATTTCTAGATTTAAAAAAAAATGTTGCCGGTGTCTAGGACTAAGTAATAAAATATCTTTAAATCATTTGTAGAAATGTCCGCCTTTCTGTTTGTATGAACACGCATCACTGCTAAAGTACTGCGTACATATTTTTGAGTAACATTAAGTCTTCGTTTCATTAAAATCTGTTCGGTCTATCAAAAAATATTCTAACTTTAATGACGACGCGACTTAAGTACGAGAGAAATTAGTTAGTAATTAGATTTAATAAATTCAGATAACTTTATTAGTCTATGTTTGTACTTCAGGTTCCACGCGGACGAAGTCCCGGACACAGATAGTAGCTGATAAATCTATAGTCCTCTGTTTTGCCACCGCAACGCGTACAGATTTTCACATAATATTTTCATTCACCATTCGTTCTGATTATTATTCGAAAATGCAATATTCATGCCAATGTTCACGCAACGTCCCACGTTGTAGCTTTAGTTGGAAACGCTGCTAATGGTCGTCCAGTTTTATATTACAGGTGCCTTCAACGCGATGATGTTGCGTGGCTCATGGTTTCAGCTTTGGTAATTACTATGGAATGCAACAATTTCTAATATGGTTACCATATATTAGCACGTTAGTGTTGTACTTTATATTGTGTCCGAATAATCGACGAGGAAATTCCCTTTATACCGTCTGGCTAACTACCACCCTCAACTTGAAAATTTATCATCAAGCTCCTGCTGGTGTGTTTAGGCTTTTGCACTTGAGAACCATGTCTTTACTAAAACTTGGTTATAGCTTATAGATAAGCTAAATTTCTCATAATAAATCTGATATTTAATCATTTATAATACCATTTTCCTTTTCGAAATACATAAGAACTTTATAAAATGAAACCACTACAGACTCGTAGAAAGGTGGCTGATGTAATGTATATATACAAATTAATACACGATTTCCTACAAACTTCAGATTTTCTTCAAAAAATATGCTTGAGTGTCCCACGTATAGGCAGTCGTTTACTCAACATGCAAACTTTTCATCTATATTAGCAAGAATTAACACAGTCCAAACGTAGCCCTTTGTATCTATCGCACGTTTTCTTATTGTAATAATTTACGTTTCAAATTATTTATTTTTTTAATTATTTTTTTTATGTTATTTATGTTTTATGTTTCTTTGGCCTCAAGTAGAAAAAATGTATATGTTTAATATAATTTAATTTTTCTTTGTGTTAATAATATGACTTTGACTTCTTATATTGTGCATGCTGAGTTCACATGTATAAAAGGGTTCGTGTCCATTTTTGTTCATAGAACTCAGTTTTATGGACCTTAAATAAATAATTAATTAATGGGAAGTAATTTATCGTTTGTGTATATAACATAAAATATATTTTGCATATAAAGTAAATTTATAAAAAAGAAGACATGTAACAAGACATGTCAGTGAAACACACCATTTCCAGACTGAATCATGCTTTTTATTTCTACCGACATTTCTAGTAATATACGTATATACGAATAAGTTACGAATTAAATTAATTATGATTTAATAGAAGTTTCGGTAAATCGAAAAAATCTCATATATAATATCTCGGCACGTATAAAAAATTATTCGTTGAACTTAACAAATTGAGTGATTTATCACGACCGTGTTAAATATGAAATAAATAAAGGTACAAAAATAACAAACACAATTCTTACAAGACGAAAAATGTTTAACGAAAAAATTAAAGCTGCATAATAAATTAAAGGACACATGTACACATTTTAAAATAGCAGATTTACCCAAATTATAATTTGCTGCGTGTAAACTTGTCAAGTTAAAATCAAAAATACTTTATACAATATAGGTCCTTAAAAGATAATCTTAAATGTAAAAATTCTAGCAAATTAAATCAAAGCTTCATTATCGGTAGTACCATCTATCAACTAATTCGGAACTTAAATAACACAGGAAATACTATTAGCAACTCTTTGTTAAAGTAAATAAATATAGAAAAGTACGAACAGATTACTATTATATTATGATAAGTGGAATATATTTAATTAAAATAGCCGGGGGCACCGCACAATGAAACAAACTATTTTGAGACTGCATCATGCTTTTTATCCCTACCGACATTTGTAGTAATATACACATATACCAATAAGTAACGAATTAAATTAATTATGATTTAATAGAACTTTTAGTTATTTTTAATTATTATCAACTGGACGGTACAGAAACGTGACGCCATATTGCCGTAACGGACTTCCGTTCCATGTCCTCCAATTACCTCCTAGTCGCGCCTAAAGAAGTGATACTTCAAAAATATTTATGTAAATGTTTACTTATATAAAAGCGTTCGGGTAAGACCATTACTTACTTTTGCTGACCGGAGGGAGGAGGTATTCATAAATCTCAAAAATTCCGCTGACGTAATACTTGAACGACCCCAATATCATTTGACACAAATGCAAAATAAAGTAATAAACAATAATTATGAAGAGTAATATCGCTTCTATTTGTCTACTACTTTTAAACGTAACATAGCGTAGATTATTCATAGTGTCAAAACTGTTTTCTTTACGAGATCGTTGTCTCCGAAATTCGATTTTTTATTATATTTCACAGGACATAGAGATGATGCGACTTGCGAGCCTCTAGATCGAATAAGATGTCTGGTAACTATCGCGGTATTGGTCCTTCCTTGACTTGCAAGGGAAGCCCAATATACCCTTAAATATATTATTTTATTTTTACCAATATCTGCTTTACCTGTAACCAATGCTAGATTGAACTTTAGCGCCGCCTGCAGGCGCTGTAAAAATGGTACCTGATCATCGAATTTGTATAAGAAATAGATTCAGTATCGTTATTACAATTTTTGCAATTTAGTAGTTATTTGTATGAAATATTTCACATTTTCTATTTAAAAAATGATTATAAGTAAATATTTAAAAAAAAAACAATTAAATTATTCAAAAATGCGAAAAAAAATTAAATAATGTTTTCAATTTTTTCATAAATGTACTAGTTTCATTCTATAATTATTTATTTTTTGGAAATTAAAATACTATTTTCGATAACACCAAGAAACTTTTTATTCTGACTCTCCGAATTTTACCGCCCCTAATGATTCTGCTTACCCAAATTATGTTATATTAAAATATAGGTAAACATAGCAGTATCGATTGGAGTAAACCAAACTCTTTTAATATTAGAAATAATACACGTGCTAAGTAATTTTTACCATACACTCGTCTATAAGTGTTACATCACTAAAAATAGCATATACTAAGGTGAACGAACTGGGACGGTAATGAGTACGATCTTAGTCTGCACTTGGAGTAATTTCTTCTTTAAATTTTACCTACTCTGAACTGCATGTGTGTATGTACATACATCTATAAGTTATAAGAAATGATATATATTACTTGCTTGACTAGTTTTTGAAGTGAAAAGTTCTTTAAGCGTATTGAGCGGTATTTTTGATAGGAGATAAATTTATAATTTCGCGCCATGACATGCTAATAAGCATGACCGACCGTATTGCACTTTCATCGGATTGGCGAAGCGTGGTATAGGGACCTGTATACATTTAATATTGGTATTTTGTATTGAGATTGTGCAGCCTATTATGTATTTGATTAATTACTAAGCTGCATCAAAACGTATATAATTATTGTTGGGAGTGCCAATAGATGTGAAAACCAGAGTAATGTTAATAAATTCAATGAACAAATTATGAAATTTATATAATTCACACTACAATTAATTTAAAGATTCAAAAAAGTACACAGTTATTAGATTGTTTTCAGTTTTCACTTTTATTGGCAGTTCTTATGACTACCTCGACTTTTTTTATTAATATTACAGACTATTTGTAGTCGGTTCGGACACTGCGATACTTGGAGTAGGTTCGAATTTAGAAACTATAATATTCTAATACCACCTTCGGGTAGAAAATCTGTGCCAAACTTCTGTAAGTGTATTCCAGCACCAGTACATGGCTTAACATCTTTAATATCTTGAATCACGTCATTATTTAACATCATATAAGATTGTTGTCCAATGCCAAGACCTAAAAACAAT
Organism: Antheraea pernyi; assembly: GCA_015888305.1. Lineage (NCBI taxonomy): Eukaryota > Metazoa > Arthropoda > Insecta > Lepidoptera > Saturniidae > Antheraea > Antheraea pernyi. The sequence goes on along the minus strand of MU158834.1, from coordinate 363,835 downwards.
TTTTAAAATTCTTAGGTTTCCGCCACGGGATAAAAGTTATATTTACCAAAGGAGTTCAATTAAAAGTGAGAATATATCACAAATAAATTTTGTGTTGGTTTCTTGTAGTTCACAAATAAGTTTCTTGTGATCATTCAATGACCCAACAAGATGGTGGCCGTCTTGATAGAACTTCCAGGGATAATATAATATCCACTACATCACAGACTAGGATCTCTATGGTCGAAAATTCGAAATGATCTTCAGAGACAAACCCCTAAAAAATATTTTTATTACCAAACTTTATGTCGCCATATCACTCACATACATTTAATGTTAAAAGTGTTTTATGTAACGGTAAACGAAAATAAGCATAAATACTCATGTTACGTGGACACTAGAATCACTGGTGTCTGGCATACATACGTTCTATACCATCTTACAAAAACTACGACCGGTCGAAGCTCGTTCGATGGTAACCCAATCCGCCGATAATATTATGATATCGAATATAACATAAATGCTCTAATGGCAGTAGCTCGGCTAAGGTAAATTTAGGAGCGTTCGTAACTGGACACCGTCGGCCTACGCACGCCTGTGTTGCCAGTGAAGAAAAATTGAAACCGCGTTTAATGTTACGACTTTAATTATTTCTTAGACGAAATATGATTAATTTTAATTGCATATTATTTCAAATACATAATTTTTTATTCCGAAAATAAATCTTTATTGCTTTTTGTAATAAAATTGTATAATAATACTAGTTATTCTGGGAAATAAGACCATAATATGTCAACAAATTACCTGAAACATTACATTTTTTTATATTTAATCGTACTTTTTTGATGCGTGATAATAAACTTTATAAATTTATGATTTTCGCATGATAACTATGATTGTACTTCTATGTATGAGTATATAAACAATATATATCCACCATCTGGTTACGACGGTACAAGCTTTCGCTTGATTTCAAATTAAGAAAAGTTAAATAACTCACTATCAGTAAATGTGTTTCACCACACAAGAAGTAGGTACTATGGAATAAAGGAACTGGATACTTATTTCGTGAAAATAAATTAGTATTTATAAATTAATTCACTCCGAGATCATAAGTAGAGAGTAAAGCAGTAACTCTATCATCAGATTTATAATTAGATTAAACGAAATACAAAGAACCATAGTTCATACACATTACGCATATAATATTCATACGTTTACACATATACATGCACCATACAAGTTATATAATCTTCTATATATATAACAAGAATGTAAATCTAACGTGTCTGTAGTATTCCGATTTTCGTGAAATTCAAATCATAAAACATATCTTCGAAAATAACTTAGTTTATGTTTCATTAAAATCAGTCCATGCTATCAAAAGTTATTGTAATTTTAATGACGACGCGGCGTAAGTACGAGAGAAAAGTAAATAAGTAAATGGACTTAAAACTATATTAATCACTGTTTATTACATAACGTTCCACGCGGATGAAATCGCGGGAACAACTAGTTATAATTTTTTTTTTATATCATAGGAGGCAAACGAACAGGTGGGACACCTGATGGTAAGTGATCACCACCGCCCATAGACACTTGCAACACCAGAGGAGTCGCAAGTGCGTTGCTAACCTGTGTTTGGGGAGGACGGAAAGAGAAGGGGGAGGATAAGAGAGGTGGGCTTCCGGCGCTCTCACTGACCCAACGAAACGCAACAATGCAAGCACTGTAACTTCACGTCGGTGTTCTGTGGGTCAGGTGGTACTACCCCGGGCGAGCGGAGCCATTCGTGCTGAAACTAGTAATAGCTACAGCGTGGCTCTACCACCTTCTAAAAATGTAGTCTCTAGTAGCTAGCGAGGCCGACTTAGAAGGACCCTGACCACCGAAAGCACCGACTAAGTTGCTAGGATTCCAAACACGCTATCAATATAAGTCAACATTGTTTCAATATGAGTTTTGATTTTGACCCATGGTTTTTTTTTTTTTCGAACTGACTACGCTATTTACCAAGCAAGGTCTTAACAGCTTCACCGGACTACTAAGGCGAGCGCTTAAGGCACTCAGCCGATTTTACTTTGACAACTAGCTCAAGGGTGCGCGGCACACCTCGGATTGGTAAAACAAATTTTCAAAATCGGTTTAGTAGTTCCTGAGATTACCCCCTACAACGTACACAAACTCACAAACTTTACCTCTTTATAATATTAGTATATAGATTAGCGTGATGATATATAGCTTATAACCATTCTCGATGAATGAGCTATATAACACTGAAAGAATTATTCAAATCGGACCAGTAGTTCCTGAGATTACCCCTTACAACGCCACAACGTCACAAACTCACAACGTCACAAACTTTACCTCTTTATAATATTAGTATAGATCAAACATATGAAGGGCTGCATAAGCTCAATAAAAAATATTCAATAATGCATGGGCACAGACCGTTATACAACGCGTTCTTAGTCTGACGAATACGTCAGAAGCGGGTCGATCACACTAAGATCACACTTTACTAGCATGTCGCTGATGCCAAACCAAAAGTATTTCTTCTGACAAATTCCTCTCAACGCGCCTAAAGAAATTTACACTTCAAAAAGAAAAGCGGACTTGAATTGATTGACTTGATACATATAATAGCTGTTCCGGCCACGCGTTGCTGTGATAAAGAAATTCAAAATTAAAACGTGGCGCCACCTATGATATATCTATAACAGTCGGTAGAGCTTTCTGTCAACTAACTAATTTAAAGCGCCATCTGTCCGCGACTGTTGAAACTTAGAATTAATAACAATACGCAACATCGACAATCATATCATTTGTAATTAAACAATATTGAGGCCTTCAATCGAAATATAAATTATCCTATCTCTCAAGTTGAACCAAATTATACACGAATGAGTTGAGTAGTTTCGGAGTTCATCGTAGACAAACATCATGACACTTGATTGTTATATTCAATATGTTTATAACTCTAGAAGTGATAATTATTAATCAAGAATTTAATACTAAAGGAGTAGGATTCGATCGTTACATACCTACAGTGTAAAATGATCCGTTTGACACAGGAGTATCAAAATAACTTGTATTAATTAACAGCGCGGTACGTCTGCGACGCGATGCTCTCGTATAACGTTACATAGAAGATGACCACCGCACTAAGATAATTGGTATCCACTTACAGATACTGCTTTGATGGATGAACGCTTTAAATTATACCACCCGGATATGTTGTCTTACGTGGGCTGGTAGGTTACGAAATTATTGCAAATAGCGATATCTGGACATGCCACTCCTTTGTCTACATACGTTAAAAACGACTGTACAATGGTTTTTTTTAGCACAAATAAAACAAAAATAAATCAAAGCAAATTCAGATTATACGTTAGAAAGTTTGGTTAGTTTTTTTGATAATATTTAGATTTTTTCCATTCTACCAACCCCCCTAGTGTAAACATGACTGATTTGATGTTGACGCTAGAGAAAAAGAAATGTTTGGTTTTTTTTTAATATCATACGAGGCAAACGAACAGGCGGGTCATCTGGTGTTAAATGATCACCGCCGTCTATAGACACTCGGAACACCAAGAGAGTCGCAAGTGCGTTGCCAGCCTATCTTGGGGGAAGGGCTAGGGGGAGTGGGGAGGGGAGAGGAGAAGAGAGTGAAGGGGAGGTCGTCCTCCGGCTCTCTCACTGACCGAACGAAACGAAACAACGCAAGCACTGTTACTTCAAGTCGGTTTTCTGTGGGTCGGGTGGTAGTACCCCGGGCGAGCCGACCCATTCATGCTGAAACCAGTAATAGCTACAGCGTGGCTCTACCACATAACCACACAGTCACAATTTAAAAACTAACAAGCTTCAATTAAAACCCGGTACTATAATAACACTGTGTCTGTGGGTTGTAGGCCTTTATCACGTAATTGTTTTCGTCGTGTAACTTTAATTTTACTCGTATGTTATTATTTGTAAAAGCATTATTGACAATTATTATAGACCATCAATTTCAGAACTAAATATACTTACCGCGTACATAATTTTATTGAAATCACTTCGGAATAAATATAATCATGTTTAATACATTTTTTTAGATTCTTAATAGTATTACTGATAATTATGTAAAATTAAAATTGTGAAATTATGTATACTTACTTCCCTATGCAGTATTTCACTGAAATCCTCTGAAGAAAATAGAAATTATGTTTTTTGATATTTATTGATTTGACATTATTCAAAGATTATTAATATAATTATTAGTTAAGTCTATTAATTGACAATTAAGTCAAATAACATATACTTCATGTGTATAAAATTTCATAATAATAATTTAAGACGTTTCTAAGTCAAATCCAGTAAAGAAATTAGCGCCATTTTGGACATAATATTCGAAAAAAATAGATATATCATAAATCATCACATCATTTTTTGAGAATAATCTTGGCGATTCGAATCTATGTATAGATTATATATATAGATAATAAGAAAGTAAATCTAAGGTATTTCTAGATTTAAAAAAAAATGTTGCCGGTGTCTAGGACTAAGTAATAAAATATCTTTAAATCATTTGTAGAAATGTCCGCCTTTCTGTTTGTATGAACACGCATCACTGCTAAAGTACTGCGTACATATTTTTGAGTAACATTAAGTCTTCGTTTCATTAAAATCTGTTCGGTCTATCAAAAAATATTCTAACTTTAATGACGACGCGACTTAAGTACGAGAGAAATTAGTTAGTAATTAGATTTAATAAATTCAGATAACTTTATTAGTCTATGTTTGTACTTCAGGTTCCACGCGGACGAAGTCCCGGACACAGATAGTAGCTGATAAATCTATAGTCCTCTGTTTTGCCACCGCAACGCGTACAGATTTTCACATAATATTTTCATTCACCATTCGTTCTGATTATTATTCGAAAATGCAATATTCATGCCAATGTTCACGCAACGTCCCACGTTGTAGCTTTAGTTGGAAACGCTGCTAATGGTCGTCCAGTTTTATATTACAGGTGCCTTCAACGCGATGATGTTGCGTGGCTCATGGTTTCAGCTTTGGTAATTACTATGGAATGCAACAATTTCTAATATGGTTACCATATATTAGCACGTTAGTGTTGTACTTTATATTGTGTCCGAATAATCGACGAGGAAATTCCCTTTATACCGTCTGGCTAACTACCACCCTCAACTTGAAAATTTATCATCAAGCTCCTGCTGGTGTGTTTAGGCTTTTGCACTTGAGAACCATGTCTTTACTAAAACTTGGTTATAGCTTATAGATAAGCTAAATTTCTCATAATAAATCTGATATTTAATCATTTATAATACCATTTTCCTTTTCGAAATACATAAGAACTTTATAAAATGAAACCACTACAGACTCGTAGAAAGGTGGCTGATGTAATGTATATATACAAATTAATACACGATTTCCTACAAACTTCAGATTTTCTTCAAAAAATATGCTTGAGTGTCCCACGTATAGGCAGTCGTTTACTCAACATGCAAACTTTTCATCTATATTAGCAAGAATTAACACAGTCCAAACGTAGCCCTTTGTATCTATCGCACGTTTTCTTATTGTAATAATTTACGTTTCAAATTATTTATTTTTTTAATTATTTTTTTTATGTTATTTATGTTTTATGTTTCTTTGGCCTCAAGTAGAAAAAATGTATATGTTTAATATAATTTAATTTTTCTTTGTGTTAATAATATGACTTTGACTTCTTATATTGTGCATGCTGAGTTCACATGTATAAAAGGGTTCGTGTCCATTTTTGTTCATAGAACTCAGTTTTATGGACCTTAAATAAATAATTAATTAATGGGAAGTAATTTATCGTTTGTGTATATAACATAAAATATATTTTGCATATAAAGTAAATTTATAAAAAAGAAGACATGTAACAAGACATGTCAGTGAAACACACCATTTCCAGACTGAATCATGCTTTTTATTTCTACCGACATTTCTAGTAATATACGTATATACGAATAAGTTACGAATTAAATTAATTATGATTTAATAGAAGTTTCGGTAAATCGAAAAAATCTCATATATAATATCTCGGCACGTATAAAAAATTATTCGTTGAACTTAACAAATTGAGTGATTTATCACGACCGTGTTAAATATGAAATAAATAAAGGTACAAAAATAACAAACACAATTCTTACAAGACGAAAAATGTTTAACGAAAAAATTAAAGCTGCATAATAAATTAAAGGACACATGTACACATTTTAAAATAGCAGATTTACCCAAATTATAATTTGCTGCGTGTAAACTTGTCAAGTTAAAATCAAAAATACTTTATACAATATAGGTCCTTAAAAGATAATCTTAAATGTAAAAATTCTAGCAAATTAAATCAAAGCTTCATTATCGGTAGTACCATCTATCAACTAATTCGGAACTTAAATAACACAGGAAATACTATTAGCAACTCTTTGTTAAAGTAAATAAATATAGAAAAGTACGAACAGATTACTATTATATTATGATAAGTGGAATATATTTAATTAAAATAGCCGGGGGCACCGCACAATGAAACAAACTATTTTGAGACTGCATCATGCTTTTTATCCCTACCGACATTTGTAGTAATATACACATATACCAATAAGTAACGAATTAAATTAATTATGATTTAATAGAACTTTTAGTTATTTTTAATTATTATCAACTGGACGGTACAGAAACGTGACGCCATATTGCCGTAACGGACTTCCGTTCCATGTCCTCCAATTACCTCCTAGTCGCGCCTAAAGAAGTGATACTTCAAAAATATTTATGTAAATGTTTACTTATATAAAAGCGTTCGGGTAAGACCATTACTTACTTTTGCTGACCGGAGGGAGGAGGTATTCATAAATCTCAAAAATTCCGCTGACGTAATACTTGAACGACCCCAATATCATTTGACACAAATGCAAAATAAAGTAATAAACAATAATTATGAAGAGTAATATCGCTTCTATTTGTCTACTACTTTTAAACGTAACATAGCGTAGATTATTCATAGTGTCAAAACTGTTTTCTTTACGAGATCGTTGTCTCCGAAATTCGATTTTTTATTATATTTCACAGGACATAGAGATGATGCGACTTGCGAGCCTCTAGATCGAATAAGATGTCTGGTAACTATCGCGGTATTGGTCCTTCCTTGACTTGCAAGGGAAGCCCAATATACCCTTAAATATATTATTTTATTTTTACCAATATCTGCTTTACCTGTAACCAATGCTAGATTGAACTTTAGCGCCGCCTGCAGGCGCTGTAAAAATGGTACCTGATCATCGAATTTGTATAAGAAATAGATTCAGTATCGTTATTACAATTTTTGCAATTTAGTAGTTATTTGTATGAAATATTTCACATTTTCTATTTAAAAAATGATTATAAGTAAATATTTAAAAAAAAAACAATTAAATTATTCAAAAATGCGAAAAAAAATTAAATAATGTTTTCAATTTTTTCATAAATGTACTAGTTTCATTCTATAATTATTTATTTTTTGGAAATTAAAATACTATTTTCGATAACACCAAGAAACTTTTTATTCTGACTCTCCGAATTTTACCGCCCCTAATGATTCTGCTTACCCAAATTATGTTATATTAAAATATAGGTAAACATAGCAGTATCGATTGGAGTAAACCAAACTCTTTTAATATTAGAAATAATACACGTGCTAAGTAATTTTTACCATACACTCGTCTATAAGTGTTACATCACTAAAAATAGCATATACTAAGGTGAACGAACTGGGACGGTAATGAGTACGATCTTAGTCTGCACTTGGAGTAATTTCTTCTTTAAATTTTACCTACTCTGAACTGCATGTGTGTATGTACATACATCTATAAGTTATAAGAAATGATATATATTACTTGCTTGACTAGTTTTTGAAGTGAAAAGTTCTTTAAGCGTATTGAGCGGTATTTTTGATAGGAGATAAATTTATAATTTCGCGCCATGACATGCTAATAAGCATGACCGACCGTATTGCACTTTCATCGGATTGGCGAAGCGTGGTATAGGGACCTGTATACATTTAATATTGGTATTTTGTATTGAGATTGTGCAGCCTATTATGTATTTGATTAATTACTAAGCTGCATCAAAACGTATATAATTATTGTTGGGAGTGCCAATAGATGTGAAAACCAGAGTAATGTTAATAAATTCAATGAACAAATTATGAAATTTATATAATTCACACTACAATTAATTTAAAGATTCAAAAAAGTACACAGTTATTAGATTGTTTTCAGTTTTCACTTTTATTGGCAGTTCTTATGACTACCTCGACTTTTTTTATTAATATTACAGACTATTTGTAGTCGGTTCGGACACTGCGATACTTGGAGTAGGTTCGAATTTAGAAACTATAATATTCTAATACCACCTTCGGGTAGAAAATCTGTGCCAAACTTCTGTAAGTGTATTCCAGCACCAGTACATGGCTTAACATCTTTAATATCTTGAATCACGTCATTATTTAACATCATATAAGATTGTTGTCCAATGCCAAGACCTAAAAACAATTTTTAAAATTCTTAGGTTTCCGCCACGGGATAAAAGTTATATTTACCAAAGGAGTTCAATTAAAAGTGAGAATATATCACAAATAAATTTTGTGTTGGTTTCTTGTAGTTCACAAATAAGTTTCTTGTGATCATTCAATGACCCAACAAGATGGTGGCCGTCTTGATAGAACTTCCAGGGATAATATAATATCCACTACATCACAGACTAGGATCTCTATGGTCGAAAATTCGAAATGATCTTCAGAGACAAACCCCTAAAAAATATTTTTATTACCAAACTTTATGTCGCCATATCACTCACATACATTTAATGTTAAAAGTGTTTTATGTAACGGTAAACGAAAATAAGCATAAATACTCATGTTACGTGGACACTAGAATCACTGGTGTCTGGCATACATACGTTCTATACCATCTTACAAAAACTACGACCGGTCGAAGCTCGTTCGATGGTAACCCAATCCGCCGATAATATTATGATATCGAATATAACATAAATGCTCTAATGGCAGTAGCTCGGCTAAGGTAAATTTAGGAGCGTTCGTAACTGGACACCGTCGGCCTACGCACGCCTGTGTTGCCAGTGAAGAAAAATTGAAACCGCGTTTAATGTTACGACTTTAATTATTTCTTAGACGAAATATGATTAATTTTAATTGCATATTATTTCAAATACATAATTTTTTATTCCGAAAATAAATCTTTATTGCTTTTTGTAATAAAATTGTATAATAATACTAGTTATTCTGGGAAATAAGACCATAATATGTCAACAAATTACCTGAAACATTACATTTTTTTATATTTAATCGTACTTTTTTGATGCGTGATAATAAACTTTATAAATTTATGATTTTCGCATGATAACTATGATTGTACTTCTATGTATGAGTATATAAACAATATATATCCACCATCTGGTTACGACGGTACAAGCTTTCGCTTGATTTCAAATTAAGAAAAGTTAAATAACTCACTATCAGTAAATGTGTTTCACCACACAAGAAGTAGGTACTATGGAATAAAGGAACTGGATACTTATTTCGTGAAAATAAATTAGTATTTATAAATTAATTCACTCCGAGATCATAAGTAGAGAGTAAAGCAGTAACTCTATCATCAGATTTATAATTAGATTAAACGAAATACAAAGAACCATAGTTCATACACATTACGCATATAATATTCATACGTTTACACATATACATGCACCATACAAGTTATATAATCTTCTATATATATAACAAGAATGTAAATCTAACGTGTCTGTAGTATTCCGATTTTCGTGAAATTCAAATCATAAAACATATCTTCGAAAATAACTTAGTTTATGTTTCATTAAAATCAGTCCATGCTATCAAAAGTTATTGTAATTTTAATGACGACGCGGCGTAAGTACGAGAGAAAAGTAAATAAGTAAATGGACTTAAAACTATATTAATCACTGTTTATTACATAACGTTCCACGCGGATGAAATCGCGGGAACAACTAGTTATAATTTTTTTTTTATATCATAGGAGGCAAACGAACAGGTGGGACACCTGATGGTAAGTGATCACCACCGCCCATAGACACTTGCAACACCAGAGGAGTCGCAAGTGCGTTGCTAACCTGTGTTTGGGGAGGACGGAAAGAGAAGGGGGAGGATAAGAGAGGTGGGCTTCCGGCGCTCTCACTGACCCAACGAAACGCAACAATGCAAGCACTGTAACTTCACGTCGGTGTTCTGTGGGTCAGGTGGTACTACCCCGGGCGAGCGGAGCCATTCGTGCTGAAACTAGTAATAGCTACAGCGTGGCTCTACCACCTTCTAAAAATGTAGTCTCTAGTAGCTAGCGAGGCCGACTTAGAAGGACCCTGACCACCGAAAGCACCGACTAAGTTGCTAGGATTCCAAACACGCTATCAATATAAGTCAACATTGTTTCAATATGAGTTTTGATTTTGACCCATGGTTTTTTTTTTTTTCGAACTGACTACGCTATTTACCAAGCAAGGTCTTAACAGCTTCACCGGACTACTAAGGCGAGCGCTTAAGGCACTCAGCCGATTTTACTTTGACAACTAGCTCAAGGGTGCGCGGCACACCTCGGCTTTGGCTGTTGCCTGATACAAGCGATTCGCGACCTATCTGAGCTAAGCTAAGCTAACTATTCATACATATATGAGTTGTTGAAACATATATGTGTACCAAGCATACATACCTCAACAACCCTTATATATATTTCGTATCGGGTAATATTCTAAACTATTTCAGTTTGATAAGGAAAAAAATAAAACCCTTCCACTTGTATGTGTAAGCGTGTATGCGTGCACGTGTGTGGAGGTGATATGTGTAATGTTGTCGTAGTGATGTAAGATTTTGTGTCGCTGTATCGCGCGAGCAGCGTACTCAAGGGCTCCACGCCGAGGGAACGGACCTAGGCTTGAGCTGCTGCCAACCAAAAGTTATTGTAATTTGAATGACAGCTCGAGTTACATATGAAACAAAAGTAGATAAGTAAATGGATTTAATACATTCAGATGATTTTATTACTCATTGTTTTTTTTACATAAGGTTCCACACAGACGAAGTCGCGGGCACAGCTCAGTAATAAATAATAAATCGAATGAATCTGAAAGTTATTACTACATAGAATAGGTGTGCAAGGCTGCGAGAAATTACTAGTATAATATAATTAAAAAAAACAGCAACTCGTTGTCGCCATACTAAATAAAATACTCAGTACAAAATAAACAGACGCTTAATACAAATTAATTCTTATTTCTACAAGTTACAATCCAATGTTAATATAAGTAGTTACTTCAAAACCCTTATTTCTTAATACCTAAGCTTATAAATGGTCACCCGCTAACATCGTAGTGCACCGTAACCTGATACCGACCATAATAAAGGCCTTTAAAATAATACAAGCTTGCTTGACGTGGGAATTATTAACACAGTACGTTGACCAAGATTTTGTTTTTATTTTTAATCCTTACTTAATATCTTCTATACGTATAATAAGAAAGTAAATCTAACGTATCTGTACTTATTAGATTTAAAAAAAAACTGTTTTTTTTTACATCATAGGATGCAAACGAATAGGTTGGTCACCTGATGTTAAGTGATCACCACCGTCCATAGACATTTGCAACACCAGGGGAGTCGCAAGTGCGTTGCCAGCCTGTGTTGGGGGGAGGGGGAGAGGGAAGGAAGGGAAGGAAGGGAAGGGGAAAGTGGAAGGGGAGGTGGGTCTCCGGCGCTCTCACTGACCGAACGAAACGCAACAATGCAAGCACTGTTACTTCACGTCGGTTTTCTGTGAGAGGATGGTAGTACCCCGAGCGAACCGACCCATTCACGCTGAAACCAGTAATACCTTCAGCGTGGCTCTACCACCATAAAAAGCTACCACCATTTGTACATGTAGTACAGATATTCGTGTGATCTAGAAATCATTGTTCTGAGTTTGGCTTTATTAATATTGTTTATAAAGTCCCCCACGATACATGAGGTTGATGCAAAGTGCAAGAGTTATCTTTATTATTAAAAAAAACTCTATATTTTACAAATGTTGTCAAAATAGCTTGCATGTCAATTGCGAAACGAAAAATTACTAAAAACTATACAAAGGAACATCATTAACAGCATGATCAAATATTCTAATCTTACTTATTTATTTATCTTCTGTTATTTATCGATCACTTATATAAGTAAACTGTAAATGATCGATCAGGTGTCCTGCTTTAATGTCAAGAACGCGTGGCCAGTTTAGTTCAAACGTAAAACTTTGTATCGGGTTACAAGACTAGTGGCTGGAGTTTCATAGGTGCAAAGGCTCATGTTATTCAGTAAACAATTACCTTACCTTAAACGACTTATATTATATTCCACTCTGTTTCACTTGTAATCGTGCCTATCTTATTGTCATTTATAAATGTTATAAATCACATTGCTAATTCTATTATCAATTAGTATAGGTGAATATTGGCTTTAAGCTAAACGAATCTGCATTCTTATTTATCGTATAATGCCATCCAGATCTGCAGTACCTACATATGTACGTACGTTCGTGCAGAACATTTAAAGGTGTGAAGATTTGTGTCATGTCTCATACATGTATGATCGGCTTAAATCGCATGGATATTTAAGCTCGATATGCGTTATTGCATGCGAGGCAACAACCCAACAATGCAACAAACAACACCTTCAAGCTGAAGCTCGTTGTCATTGCAGTTTAGTACTCTCAGCTTTCGCACAAAAAGCATAAAGAAGCTGTGAAGACCACTCAAACTGACATCAGATAGTCAGTTCGAAAAAAAATCATTATTATAACTGATATAAACAAGATTTTAAAATAATACAGGAAATACATAAAATTGAATGAAGCTATTTCTATAATTACAAAGAGTTTAACTCTAGAGTTAGAGACTGTAGGAGGTAATATCTGGAACTACTGGTCCGATTTGAAAGATTCTTTCAGTGTTAGAGAGTTCATTTATCGAAGAAGGCTATAGGCTATATATCATCACGCTAAGACCAATAGGAGCGGAGCACCAAAGAAGAATGTTTCAAAATCGGCGTTGTTTTTTCCTCTTGAGAGCTTTCGCTGCGTGTTAGCGTTAACTCAAAATAACTTCCACGCGGATATAGTCGCGGGCAGAAGCTAGTATTAAATAAACTACAAAATTACGAAACACTATAGCAAAACTTTGATTGATATTATGATGTATTGAATTTTATACATTTATATGAATAAGAATCAATTGCCGAACTGTAAACGCATCACTTTAGTACAGCTGCATCTAACTAGCTATTAATTCTTCTTTCGTAAGTGTTCTTCTTTAAATTATTAAATCAATTATAGTGAGAATTATTAAAATTTCATAATTTGTACACTGGAATTGTTATGAGTCAGGTTTTCACAAATATTTGCACTCCGAGCAATAATTATATACATTTTTATACAGTTTATTAATTAATGAAACATATGATGGCCTGCACAAGCTCAGTACAAAATATCAATATTACATGTATACTGGCCGCTATACAGTACGCGTCGCTAATCTGACGGATGCTGTCGGTCGAGCATGTCGGTGACGCTTCACTAGTATGTCGGTGATGCGAACTCATAAGCCTTTCTTCTACCAAAAAGCGTTCAATGAGACTAAAGAAGTTTTAACTTCAAAAGTCTCCATATAAAAAATTTAGCAAAATAATATACAGTACACAGATCTTCAGTAAAATAAATTAACGTTAAGTTGTTCAGTTACCATATTGTTACATTGCATATATAGGCATAATGTAAATGGAAGATTTAGTTTCATGTTCTTAGTTAGTAAGTAAACCCGTGCGAAGCCACGGCCGGACGAATAGCTAGAATTTCAATAAATACTACTTATGATTATCACGTCACTGTTGGGACCGATCGCGTCATTCGCTGGAGCGAGGTGTGGTAGGAACGCGTGTCACAGTATTCGTAAACAGTAAATAGATTAAAAATCATACGTCACAAACTAATACTGTATGGCATTAGAGGCGAGGAGAACCACAGAGTACGTTATATAAATAGAGGTCGCACTCGTTCTTTCCAATCAGCGCCTCTATAATATGACTTTCGAACTAACATTGTTGGTTATAAATGTACATTTATAGCTATGTATGTATGCATACAGCGGTACTGCGTAAATCGTATACAAGTTTTTGATCATTTTTATTTGTAATGAATATATTCATCGTAAGGCAATTCTAAATCCAAGTATGTATATGCAGGAGTCAATGTTATAAGTAGATTCGGACATAGATAAAATTGTTTGTGGGAGACAAGAAAATTTAAGGGAGCACACTCTCGTAACAAATACGTAAACAAAGAGAATGAAAACAAATAGTTGAAAATTGTGAGTTTGAAATGTCAAAATTAATTGTCACCCACCATATTTTGTTATCAAACTTGCCAAAAAAATTATATAACAGTGCCATCTAGGGAGTGGATTGATAACCAAAAATAGACGAGCCTTTTCCATACAAATCCGATTCTGAGAAGTGAAAATAGTGTGAGGAGAACTATCTCATGTGAGTGACATGTTGAAAAAGTGTCCAGCTCTGAGCACTAAATAATAGTTCCATGACCCTCCAAGATGGCGCTAGCATAAGTAAAGGTTACGGATAATCCGACATATCTTCTCTATACATATAATAATAATGTAAGTGTAAAGTGTCTGTACTTTTTCGATTTTCGACTTATCTAACTATTGTACTGAGTCTATCGTCACGCAACCGGATAGTTCGTAACGCATGACGATAATGTTTCCCCAGATCTTTTTTTTTTACAGTAGCACGGCAAAATGCACTGTGCCTGATGGTAAACACAGTACAATCCAAAAACAATGGCGACCAACGAGTGACACAGTATCCATCGCCGGTCGCCGCTGTCATGCCGGCCTGCGAAAAGCTGGATATGCACAAGCTGATCCCGTAACGCGACTCGCAAAAGCGAATCACTATGACGCGCTTTTTCGCCATATACATGGTGGTTGCGACCAAGTCAGGCTGTAGAACCCTACCACCCCGCTTTCGCCATTGCCTCGTTCGTTATTCAGCAGGGTGCACCACGTGCATGTGAGGTTGGCTTGGATGTCTCAAGTCTTCGATGTTATTGATCTGAGATCTGCATTTAGTGTGATTTTACAAAAAATTCAGTGCCGATACATGCAGGTATGGGTGTAGCATTAGAGTTGCGTTACTGTGGCCGTGCCACTGTGGCAGGATGAAGTCGAGACGGCAACACCGACTGCAAACATATCGGGTGTCAACAACTAGTGGAGCTTATAATTTACCTAATGCCGTGTAAAACGATCGCTTTGCTAATGTACACGATAAATACGAACTCGATGTAGTTTCTATTGCGTCTCTGTTCATATATCATATGTAGATTTAACTTTAAAAATAATCAGTTATACTAACGTGTTTATGGTTGTTTGTATTATAAATTATTCAATCTCTTATAAACTGCCTTGCCCTTAAAGAACATCAACATTTATTGATGGTTATGTTAATCTACTTTTATATGTGTTTATGACAATTTTTTTCTAAATGAAGCCACCTTAATGTCTTTTTCTGTACTCCTTACAATGTTTATGCAAAATTTGATGATGATTGTCGCGTAGTAAAGATGTGAAAGCGGAATAAACAAACAATTATCACTTTTGCATTTATAATGTTAGAAAATGTATATTTTACAATTTTTACAACTATTATTGATATTTTTTCAAGTTAAAAAAAAATAGGTATTGCCAACTTTTGTACTCTGTGTTTTTTTTTGTCATAGGAGGCAAACTAACAGGTGGGTCACTTGATGTTGGGTGATCACCACCGTCCATAGACATCAACAACACCAGAGGAGTTGCAAGTGCGTTGCCAGCCTGTATTGGTAAGAAAGGGGGAATGGAGAGGGAGGGAAGGTGGTGGGTGGTGTTTCCGAATAGCAATATAATTTACATAAGAATATTATCTAAGCCGATTGAAAATACTTTATTTCGTCGAAATCGTAAGAAGTTTTCGGAGGCTTACATCTTTCGACGAATAAATCTTATGAGATACATAATAATAATAATACATAGAATTGTGCATGTGAAAAATGCCTACAGATAAGTCCACAATATTATATGTCTATATAAAAAGAATAACTTACAGTAATCACTTTTATCCCTTACATATTAATAAATAATGATTAGTTATTTGTGATGTTATTGTTACTAATATTGCATTACACTAATAATTAGCATTACAGGATTTATGAAGCTTTTCCAATATAGTAATATTATAAAGCTTATGCTCGAACGCGCTAATCTCAGGAACTACTGATCCGATTTGAACCTTTCAGTGATATAGCTCATTTATCGAGGTAGGCTATATATCAACACACTAAGACCAATTAGGAGCGGAGCACCAATGATGAATGTTTCATAATCGGGGTTAACGTACGTATTATTTAAAAATATTTTCACTCTCTACGTAGACGAAGTCGCGAGTTCAAGTTAGCCTTAGCCTAAAGTAACTATTCCACGCGGGCAGAAGTTAGTAAGATATAAATCTAAAAGTACCAAATATAAACACTTATAATGTCATCTTAGTACACTGCGCTCATTCGAAGCCAAAGCAAGCAAGAGGCAGTCATTTAAATACCTACTGTATTTGTTTTTAGACAATAATTTGACCCATGTACCAACTAATAATCTATTTAAAAACATGATTGCGATGTAAGTGTACACAATTCCCGTTTCACACGCATCACAACTCGAAATAAAACGTTACGATATCAAACAAAGGCGTATGCGGAGACGCGCGAGTCACGACGAACGAACAAAACCACGGCGTTGTGTTACGTCTCCGATAACCGGCGATCGGTTATGTTTCACATGTTTCTCATTATAGCGTCTGAGTGCGAAACAAAGAGAGTGTCGGGTCGCCGTGCATTACTCTCGGGCCGATGCGAGATTGTGGCACCCGACTGTTTTGGTCACACGAGAAGCATCCACTTTCGGGGAAGAATCGTTTTAACTGGCAACCGGAGTAGAACGTGTTCTCAACTTTGCTTTGTAAATGAATACGCGGCTCAGTTCATTAGCTCATTGCTTGGTCTTTAAATCAGTGCTGCTCTGCTATGTTCTGATCTTCAAATTATTTTCTTACTAATATTGCTGCACGTCCGGACTTTTAACTGGCAACGGGAGTTGAAATACGACTCTGTTCTCAACTTTGCTTTGTAAATGAAAGCGCTGTTCAGTTCAATAGATCATTGCTTGCAGGCTATTTTCACTCCTCAGAATCGGATTTGTATGTAAAAGGCTCGTCTAGATTTGGTTATCAATCAACTTACTAGATGTCACTGTTATATAATTTTTTTGGCCAGTTTGATAACAAAATATGGTGGACGACAATTAATTTTGACATTTAAAACTGACAAGTTTTAAATATTTATTTTCATGCTCTTTGCATACGTATCTGTTACGAGAGTGTGCTCCCTTAAATTTTCTTGCCTCCTTCAAACAATTTTGTATATCTTTTATCTGTTATTTTACTTATAAACATTGACTCCTGTATATACATACTTGGATTTAGAATTGCCTTACGATGAATATATTCATTACAAATAAAAATGACCAAAAACTTTTATACGATTTACGCAGTACCGCTGTATGCATACATACATAGCTATAAATGTACATTTATAACCAACAGATATTAGTTCGAAAGTAGTATTATAGAGGCGCTGATTGGAAAGAACGAGTACGACCTCTATTTATATAACGTACTCTGTGATTGCTTGGTTTTTACATCGATGCCACTCCGCTGTGTTCTAATCTTTAATTATTTTCTTATTAGTTTCACGTCTCGAGTTCACAGAAAATAAAACCAAATAATCCCTTAAGGTCGTGTAATCAAGTAAAGTGATAACTGAACGTCAATTTGACAATTCTGACAATATTTTTTAAGACCGCTCTACTTGTATTCTGTTAGTCACTCATTCAGCTTTTTATATGAAAATTGTTTAACCCAATTTCTTCACTTATCAATACGTTTTCAAATATATATATATTTTTTTTATACATTGTCCTGACAACCATAAACACAACAAAAAATAATTAACAAAATGGGTGCAGGCGTTTTGAAGTGATATGCAAACATACATTCGGCAATTAATTTTTATTTACATAGATAAATACATTAATAGATACTTTATAAAGCTAAAAGACATACCGA
Organism: Antheraea pernyi; assembly: GCA_015888305.1. NCBI lineage: Eukaryota > Metazoa > Arthropoda > Insecta > Lepidoptera > Saturniidae > Antheraea > Antheraea pernyi. The sequence continues at coordinate 345,549 of MU158834.1, read as the reverse complement.
TCAGATCTCGTAATGATATCTAATAATCATAAATATATAGTCATAAAATAATCTCAAGTATCCCAAGTATCGTATCCCTCATACGTCTGTCAGGCGGCTGATCGTAATAATTAAGCCAAATCATACATCACAACATGACAAACATGTTTGCCGACCCTACTTAGGTGGGATAAGGGTAAGAAGATGATGATTATATGGATTACTTCATCCGACCAACAAACAGTCACTAAAATTTCATTTATACGTATAGATTTAGCACCGAGGTTTTAAATTTATCACTGCTATAATACTGTATTGTTTTTCTTTTGTATATACTTAAATAACCGTCCAATTGCCTATAATCTTTATTGTCTGCTCATATTTCTTTATTTGATACATGAATAATTATACCCAATATAAAATTTCCAATGTAGCTTCTTATTTCAACTTTGACGTATTTTCTTGTAATAAAAAATATGACTCTTTAATTGAATTATTTTAAAAATCCTCAGAATATTCCACAATACTGAACACACTAAAGGGGTTTTTGGTCTGTCATGCAGTACGAAATATATATAGAAGGTTTGGCGCTTATGACTTATGACAAAAATTCAGACAAAAGGAAGTTGATACGCTACTATTAACAAGGAGATTAAGATAAAAAAGATGGATAAAAGAATATGTACGAAATATTTTATGGAAAATTTGCCGCAATGCATTTGGCATAAGCCTTTATATTAACTTGGACACGGAAGAAAATTAGTTAAAGGATACATAAGAACTACCTATATTGACATCTTCAGAATTGGCAGTATGGATTAATTCCTTCGCCTGTCCTATTGAACGAATATAACACTACTGAACACAGAAAAACATAATATTTAATGCATATAAAATTTATAAAGTGTATAAAATTTATCAATGTAGTTGTTTATAAAAAGTATAAATGTAGTTTTTATATTAAAAATACAATGAAATTAGTTAACACAATGAGCATTCGAGAACGAGGTTGTTTGCATAACGCAACATATGCAGCTTCGACTTACAGCGATCATGTTTGGCAAATGTTTGTAATATTTGTGAGAATTGAATTACACATATTCAAGGGCGAGCATTTTCCACAATTTAATTTCGATGTTGGTGGTAAGCTAAAAATAATACGTGCATTAGGCAAGCGCTACCGTTTCACATTACGTTTCATAACAAATATTGTTTTCCCAATTATTATAGTTTATTTGTACACGGTATTATTTTTATACTAATTAAAATAGGGAAATCGTATATATTTCGAAGTAAGTTAAAAAGTGGTATTCTATTTATTGTATAATTAGTTTGTTCGTGAGAATTATGACTCTTATCTGAAATAATTGCAGGCGTTTTTTTAAGCGAAACTACTTTTGAGGTGATGTGAATTGGATGTTATGAAACGAAAATGTATAACGAAAAAGAGATAGCTTTAAACGTATATACAGGTTTTAGGCTGTGCGAGAATGAGATAGAATGCGTTTCTATTTAGTTTCCTTATTCTTCGTCTCTACTTTATGCGATGGTTCGTAGCGGTCTGCGTCCCCACTATTCTACCGTCGTATACGAATCTATACACGCACTCTCCTTGGTATATGGAGACTAGAGTCCACGCTGTATACTATATTCTTAATATACTCCAAATATGTACAAAGACAGGGAGACAGAAACTGTAAAATGTACCATACCTTTAAAAATTAATCAGAATACTAAATTTCACTTCTACTGCGTGTAAACTCACACTCGATTTTTAATTGTATTTTAGTCAGAAATATTTAACAGCTATAACTTTTTTACTAATTTTAAATAATTACTGTTTAGCACCTATAGAAAAGAATAACGATTTGTAGCTTAAGTCTTTTCTTCTATACGTGTGTATGTAACTGAACTCCTAAACGGCTAGACCGATTTTGATGAATTTCTTTGTGTGTGTTCAGATTAATTTAAGGACGATTTAAATTCACAACTGTACACAGTAGGCGACGCTGCGATCGGATTTCAGATTTTTTTATTCTTTTCAGGGCAGTACAACGTTTGTTAGGCCCGCTAGTAGTATTATGAAAAATTATCTATCTTTTAGTATTAGTCTCGTTAAAATTGTTTTTTTTTTATATAACAGTAGGCAAACGAACAGGCGGGTCACCTGATGTTAAGTGATCACTGCCGTCCATAGACGCTAACAACACTAGGGTAGTCGACAATGTATTGCCAGCTTGTGTTTAGGGAGGGGAGGGGGAAAGGAATGGGAGGGGTGCCTCCGGCGCTCTCACTGACCGAACGAAACGCAACAATGCAAGCACTGTTACTTCAGGTCGGTTTTCAGTGCGAGGGTGGTAGTACCCCGGGCGAGCCGACCCACTCATGCTGAAACCAATAATAGATTCGGCGTGGCTCTACCACCTCTAAGCTTGGTTAACTTCGTGTGAGAATATAAACAACATGCATTTGTATCTATAGCTATATTGTTAAATACCAACATAATATGATACAATAAAAAACCAAAATGCATCGACTTTTAGAAGAGTAATTTATGTTAAAAAAAACAGCGTTTGTATCAGTGTGTACGCGCGGAGGAAGTGAAACTTCTTTTGCTTATAAATATTAAATTATATGTATATAAGAATGCTCATAAACTATACACTGTACAAAGAGCATAAATACTTATCTATATATTTACTCGTTTTCATATACTACTAGATCCAGATAGACACTTATACTTACTTACACATACACACAAATACATTAACCTTACGTTTAACCCCTCGGCTGATTTTTAAGACCTAGATCTCAAAATGGCGGATCATGTATTTTTTAATTTCAAGACAAATACTTGAATCTCTCGGCACGACATTTAATAATACAGCACTTTATACTCGTATTATAATATAAAACAAAATCTGGCACGTCTGTCTGTCTGCGATAAATTCAAAAACTAATGACCGAATTATCATGCGGTTTCCACCAGTAGATAAAATGATTTATGAGGAAGGTTTAATTATTGTATGTAGGTATGTAATTTGTCAAGGTTTTTTTATTATCAGGGCAGGATAACGTCCGCCGGGCCCGCTAGTTTTATATTAGAAAATTCTTCATTATATAATTTGTTATTGTCTAATTTTCTCAAGTTTTATAATAAATTCGGTATTTTTTTAAATTTTGCTGCCAACAGTCTGTTGACTTGTGCCTCATATGGTCTATATTCGTTTGTATCGAGCTTAAACCTTTACAGGACAGTCCAGGGATTAATGCATAACGCGTAACGCAAAATTTTCACTACAGTGTCGTAAGAAGTGTCAATTTAATAAAGTAAAATTGCAAAAAAAAGTATTAACCGACTTCAATATCAATCAAAAACCCATAAGGCACTAAAAAGCGGAAAATAAATAGTTTATCAAAAATAAAACATATGAATATGTGTGCCACCTAGAGATGTACTGGAAGTCGGTACCAACCAAAATTTTTGTATTACAGAGACGCGAGAGTGGACTTAAACTTTGTACCTGTAGATGATATGATTTTCGGTTTGGTTGGCACCGACTTCCAATACATCTCTAGGTAGCACACATATTCATATGTTTTATTTTTGATAAACTATTTATTTTCCGCTTTTTAGTGCCTTATGGGTTTTTGATTGATATTGAAGTCGGTTAATACTTTTTTTTGAAAATTTACTTTATTTTTCCATTTTTAGTGTACATAAATATATTTTACTAGCAGTGCCCGCGAACTCCGTTCCGCCTTAAGTATATTAAAATATGCGCATTTTTGCGGTATGGTATCTATCGGTATGGTATGCGATATGGTTTCAATTGGTTGTACAATAAGTAACGTTTGGTACGAACGCAACCTTTTCAGTAATCCGCGATAGTTTCTACCACCAACTCGGCTACCATCGCTTCACACATTATACACCTTAAGTAATGTAATTACAATGCTTGCGTCATGTTGCAACACAGCAACGAACATAAGCACAATAGGCTCCTAAGAATTGAAGAGTTTTTTTTATAATATTGGTGGCAAACGAACATACGGGTCACCTGATGGTAAGTGATCACGGCCGCCCATGGACAATTGCGACACGAGAGGAAACACAGATGCGTTGCCGGCCCTTAAGAAAGGAGTAGGCTCGTTTCTTGAAAGTTTTCTTACTTTGTCACGGATCCCATAATCAGAACCTAACCAAACTCTCATCAAACTACCCTTGAAGTACATCCTTTTCAATAAAAAATGAATCATCGAAATCGGTTAGCGTAATATTGAGTTATTCGTCTATTTGTCGTGTACATACTTAATGCAAATTTAAAACTTATACGGTTTTGCACTGGATGCCGTTGTCGGAACTGTACCAAATTAAAATGGGACCACACTGGAGGTACCAGCTTTCAAATAAAAAAAGAATAATCAAAATCGGTTCACCCAGTTCAAAGTTATGAGGTAACAAACATAAAAAAAAAAAATACAGACGAATTGATAACCTCCTCCTTTTTTTGAAGTCGGTTAAAAAAAAAAGTTGCAGTAGTCGTAAGGACTGCCCACAGAAATGAAAACCCAGAACAATGGAATAAGTGTATTCACTTTCGTTTTCTTAAATTTCATAGTTTTTATATTGAAATTTTTAATATTAGTTGGTTGTCACATCTACTGGCACACGGAGCAATTTATGTAAATTATGTAGCATGCGCACCGCCGAAATGCCTTATGGTGGCTTTCTGCTACTCTGGGGGACCCCGAAGGGTCTTCGAGAACCTTTATAGTTTTCGTTCAGATCCAGCTAACAACAGTAAAGATACAATGCACATACCTCGTGTTACAGCTGGCCGCTGAGCTTCCACGAATAATGGATATAGATTCTTGTTTTGATACTTCAGCTGTTGATTCTTAACAAGACCGTCTCGATCGTGCGATGATAAACAGATAAATCCGATTTCACCTTTTTTCTTTATTGTTGATGTTCACGTGCATGACTACCAAAAAGTTGGCGTCTCCATACTAATAATTAACTGAGATCTGAACGTCAACAACGATCCGACTTATTATATAAAGGTTCTATTGATTAAATGATAACGATACAAATTATATGCATTCTTATAAAGTTTATTAATCAATTAAACCTATGCTGAGGCGTAAAATATGAATAACACATGTACACAAGCCGCTCTACGACTTGTACGACTACTAGTCTGTGGCTATACGTCGCTAGTCTGACGCAAGCTGCACAAGCGGAATACGATCGCAGCAGAAGTTTTCACTTAAAAAAAACAGTATATATTTTAACAGCAATAGCAAAGGATTGGAATATTCTCGCAACAGAACGCATACTCGGTGTCTGGTTACGAGATACGTGGAGATGCGGCGGTGTCGTATATCTGTCGGCGGGTTTCTGATTACATTATGACGGCATGTACCGAGGGAGTCGTACGACGGCTTTTTGTTCTCATAATTGTTGCTATTTGAAATAGCCAGTTATAATCCTTACACTTATAACTATGGATTCTCAAAGAATAATAGAATTTTAATTCGAGTGATTCCGTTTTATATTTGTGTGATTTTATTATAACACCCGTGCTTTCGTCTGTGTTGTTTATCATCATAAAAATGTGTTTTATGTACTGTAGAAAAAAAATTATAGCAAAAATATACATCGCTTTTACAATTTCTTTGTAAACAATGTTATCCGTTTACTTTCCCTCTCCTTCAAACGCGCGTCACACCGTTTGGCCATTTGTCCACGGCAAGAAAACACTTTTGAATACTAAATGAAGATATTATAATATTTTTGAAGTTATACTTCTTTTGGCGCGTTAGGGAAAAATGATGAGAGTAAATTTTTACGATGCGCTCGCACACCGTCACGAAAAACCGACACCCTGAAGTTAGCTATAGTCAACTGTTTCTATTGTTAGTGTCGTTTTTTCTACAAACGTAGAATAAGGCGAACGATAAAATTTTTGAAATGATTTTTATCTTGTTACGCCAAAGAAGTATAACTTCTAACGCGTGTATATAAGAACACACACACTTTTTTTTAGATAAGAACTACTAAGAAGCAAAACTAAAAGTCGAGGCAGTCATAAGAGCTGCCGACAGAAGTGACAACTCAAAAGAATGAAATAAATGTGTTGTCTTTGGAATTTTCATATTAATTGTAGTGTGAATGATAATATTTAAATTTCAGGATTTGTTTACGGTAATTATTAACATTAGCGTAGTTTTCATATCTATTGGCATTCGGAGTAATAATTATATACATTTTTATAAAGTCTATTAATCAATCAAACGTATGATCTGCAAAATATCAATATTACATGTACGCAAGCCCCTATACTACGTATCGCTAGTCTGACGCAAGCCGCGAAGCCGGTCACGCTTACTAGCATGTCATGAGGCGAAATTATAAATTTATCTTCTACCAAAAATACGGCTAAACTCGCCTTTTGTCAATTAGACCTCTATTATTTTATTTATGTAATAATAATAGTAATAAGATTTACCTATATACTCGTTAACTGACTAGTTATACGAACATCAGTAAAAAAAATCATAAAGTGCAACTGTGTAAATATGAATAAAATAAATGATTGCCTACATAATTCTACACAGTTCACGTTGCAAAGAAATTAACGTGACGGCTGACGTGAACGCGACGTTCCGACGTGAACCCGAGTCGTGTCGTCGAGTGACGCCGAGCTGCGCGTCGGGCACTAATTATGAAGGGTAGTTTTCAACGCGAATAGGTGTCCAATATCATAATCGCTAGCTGCATCATAATAATCGTTAAACCTTACAACGCGACGTAGTAACAATACTCCAGTTAGGTTGAAAAGCCGGAACGGCGTGAAGATTACTCCAGTTGGTTTGAAAAGCCAGATCGGTGTGAAATTCGTATCTTACAAAGCTTCTGAGATTTCAGTGAATAAATATATTGTTAAATGGTGACGTGATAAGGTATTTTGTAACACCTATCTACAATATCTATCTACCTACCTATCTATTTGATACCACGATATAGTTAATAATTTGTTGGCAAGCACTTATAATTATTTCTATTATTTTATATTATTTTATTATTTAGCATTTTATCTTTAACTACATGGTAGCTTAATGACCCTGTTATTTTTTAATTTAATTATTTAAATAGAGTATCCATCTTTTACTATCGTCAATTGATTGGTTTCTCTAGCTGTCGCTGCGAGGTTCAATATATGTGGAACACGTGCAGGGGAATGAGAGGTACACTTACTGCGGACGCGAGTACAACGGCAGCTCTTAATTTTCATATAAAACGGTGCCTCTCCACTCGAGAATTTCCTCTTCCCATTTAACATAGTAGAATTTTTATAACTTTTGATTTTTTTTTAACTTCTGAACGGCACCGGACACGTAAGACCAGGGAATATTCACTAGGAAATGAAACGGTCTATTTTAGCACTTTCACGTGGTACTTTTGCGGGGTGGTAGGGTTTCGCAGCCTGACTGGGTCGCAACCACCATGTATATGGCGAAAAAGCCTGTCATAGTGATTCGCTTCTGCAGGTCGTGTTTCAGGATCAGCCTATGCATATCCAGCTTTTTGCAGGCCGGCATGACAGCGGCGACCGGCGATGAATAGTGTGTCACTCGGTGGTTGCAATTGTTTTTGGATTGTACTATGCTTACCATCAGGCATAGTGCAGTCGTTTTGCCGTGCTATTATAAAAAAAAAATCTTTAGAAGATATTCGAGGTAAAAACTGTATTTACCATAAATTTTGATCTTTTTATTTGGCAAGTCCATCGATATTATAAACAGCTTTTTAGCTACAACATAATTGGGCGAGTCTATCATAGTCATTGCAAAATTTTACTATTAATAACCTTCTTTATATACTTCTTATATACGGACAGTATCTTAAAGCTACGCTAATGTTATTTATATCTAAAAAAATGTTTTTGTAGCTTTATATTAATGTTTTAATAAATATATTCAATTTATATATACTGTATCTATTGATCCCAAAACGTGGCTAATAAACACACGATAAAGCACATTGTGTATGGTTAGCCCTCAGTAATTTTTTATTAATCATATTCCAGTTCAATCATCCAGAAAAGTCAAGAAATGTAAATGGAAACAATTCTTGCCAGAAATTAAAATAATTGAGATATATTTGCTTAAAGGAGCTAACAGATACTTGATAATTAACATTAATTAATTATAAATAAGTTTTATAGACAAAGGCTAGATGATTTTCTAAACAATATCGTCTATCAACTATTCACAATTTACTAAGGCATAATATTACCTAACGAAACGAAATTATTACATGTCGAGCCGTAATTAAATTATTTTTAATTATATAATTTGAGAACATAACACAGGAGCTGACTGGAGTTCGATAGCGCGTTTTAATTATTGTATGATCTACACTCAGGGCTGTCGCTTTTTATTTCCTATCCGGTTATCCGATGTTTATTTATAAATTGTGAAAGAGTGATAATTTAATCATACACTTTAAATTATTTCGGACCCTTAAATATTCTAAGCGTCATAAAATATAAAACGATGTCTTGTATATTTGTGTATTGATGATATTTTAATAGAAACGTAATAACAAAAAATCATTTTTTTGATAATAAATAAATTCTTTTATATTATTAAAATATTTTTCTTAATCTTAATGAACCTGCTAATACATGTAAACTACTACTATACTAAATATTACAATTACAAGTAAACGTGCTGTCAGAAAAACATTAGTCTAGTCTAATATTTAGGTAAAATGATTTATTGTAAATAGAACTTTCAGCCCCCTTGTCATTATATCAGAAACTTTGTCAACCTAATGTAATACTTTAAATTCACGAAGAACAAACAAGTAAATTATCGCATCAAATCGTCAATGATACGTACAATTCTAACTCAGTACAGAATGGTGTGTAAGATCGTAAATTATTTTAAAATGTTATATGTATACCCATACACATACATCGTATTAGTTCATCAGCATCAGCTTGTAAGAGACCCACTGCAGGATCATAAGCTTCTCTCCGAATGAAGGTATGGGTATAATCATCACGCCAGCCCACGACGTATTGGCGATTTCATACTTGTAGAAATCCACAGTTCTACATCCTTCCCATATTTATTGGTGACAAGAAGAATTCTCAAGTTTAGGTTTCCTCGCGATGTTTTCCTTCACCATCAACCGATATTGTTACTAATTTACATTATAAATGTATGTGAATTCCGAAAAATTGAACATGACGTGGTTCGAATCTCCGGACGTCGGATTGATATTCCGCCGGTCAAACCACTACGACTTTTACAGATTTCATTTAGTTTTACATATTTTATTATTTATTTACATATATCGTATTAGTTACATATACTAAAATTCAAGAAACTATCTGGCTTTTGTCAAAATAAATCTGGCAGCCCTATGAGTAGACGACATCCGACGCCGACGTAGCGTCCTATCCAGTCTTCGTTAATTTTAGTGTAAAACGAGACGCGCGCCTCGCCGTGCTCCAGCCTCCGATATTTTTATGCAAAACAATACGTCTACCAACGAATTGAATACATGTCGGGATTCATTTCAAAGTTATGATTAGAATTATGTATTTTCATACATAAAATATACCCATATCGTAACTTACAAATTAAAAAATAAATTTCCAACCAGATATACCAACAGATTAAATGATATAATACAAACATCTCCAATATACAAACACTGTGTACCCGCGGATCCTAACGTGTTTGTTATTATTTATTGTAATAAATAGTTTATTAAACGATATACATACATTGTTATCTAGTTGCGAGATATATCTAAACGAATAATACAAAGCCTTCTTCTCCATGAAAAACGTTTGGGTATTACAATATTCATGATCATTGTTCAAACGGCGTTAGAATTTAATAATTTAGTATACCAAAACTAAATAGCCATACGATCCACACAGCTTGGCGCACTTACCAACGTCAAGAAATCACGTCTTTCTTTGTGAGTTTCTTACAACTTTAATAACTTTATATGAAATTTATTTTATATTAAATCTTTATCTGGAAATTATAACTTAAAAAATATGATCGATCGAATGGATATATAGATTCCCTATAAGATATTTCAGGCAGGAATAAATTGTATTAAAGAAAAAGTTACCGCTGACAATAGTTTGTACTTCTAGCAATATTGATATTGTAATAATGTTGATGAACTAATATTATAAGACTTACTATATGCACAAGATAAATTAAACGAATCAAACAAGTCGGAATATATAACTTAACCGTTAATCATAAGGAAAACAAGTTTGAATATCAATGTGTACATTGAAATTGAACATGTCAGCGATTCTAAACCTAACAGTCAATACTGCACTGCCCCGTCCCCCGAGAGGTATGGCATGGAATCGCTAAGAACATTTAAAATGTAATAACATCTCAACAATTGAATGTATTTATTATTTTATTAATTTGAAGAATCGATAGTTAACAATTATTAACACGATGTTTTTGTGTTTTTCTTGAAGTGAGTATTCTTAGGGCTCTGAAATTCTGATCCGCAACCGTTTTGTTCAACGAAAAGTGATTGGGGTAAGCATTGCTGGGTACAGTGTTGAAAACATAGTTTCTCGTCCGATCACCGAAGTTAAGCAATGTCGGGTGCGGTCAGTACTTGGATGGGTGACTTGCCTTGGAACAACGCGTGACTGTGGCTTTTTGTTGTATTTTTTTAGTTAAAATTATTCTCTGTAATACAAAAGTTTCATTTTCTTTTTTTTATGTCATAGGTTGCCAACGAGCACGTGGGTCACCTGATGTTAAGTGATCACCACCGTCCATGGACACTAATAGCACCAGAGGAGTCGCAAGTTCGTTGCCACCCTTTGGAGGGAAAGGTTATGGGAGGGAGAGGAGAGAGGAGAGGGGAGGAGAGGTGGGCCTCCGTCGCTCTCAAGTCCTGTAGTGTTTCTTTACGACATACCCTCTTTTTGAAATGAAAACTTCTTTAGGCACGTTGAGTGGTATTATGTTGGCAGGAGATAACTGTCTAATTGCTCGTCATGACATGCTACTAGCATCGTAGGTCATTAAATATATGCCGAGTTTGTGGTCAAAAGTTAAAACCTGTAAGTATAAAACAAAATTTAGGCAGTCACAAGGTCTGCCGACAGAAATGGAAACTCAAAAGAATGGAATTTAAACCGAGTTCTCTTTTGAATTTTGAAATTAAATATCCTGTGAATTATTTAAATTTCATAGTTTGTAAATTGAAATTATTATCATTAGTTGTCTTTCATATCTATTGGCACTCCGAATAATAATTAAATACTTTTTTATACTCTTTATTAACTTATCAAACATATGATGAGCTGTACAATCTCAATACAAAATATCAATATTAGATATACACAGGTTCTTACACTAAGCGTCGCTAGTTTGAGGCAAGCCGCGCAAGCGCAATACGGTCCAGTCATGTTTACTAGCATGTCATGACGCGAAATTATAAATTTATCTCCTATCAAAAAAATTCCGCTCAACGCGCCTAAAGAAGTTATCACTTCAAAAGACTTTTATGAAAAGGAGCGTAATAAAAGTTTAAGCAACGCTGGAATAGACAGTTTCATAGGTACACGTTGTCCAGTATATTCGGTCGCGTAACATAACCGAGTGTAACACGACACCACACTAAAAGCGACCCGTCCAAAAGCAGATACATCATCCAACGTTATCTGGTTACATATTTCAGTTTAAAGGGTGTTTTATTAAAATGTTATTTAATCGCATCTAATATCAGCGTTCCAAGTATTATAATTATTAGAAAAGAACACTTGACTGTCACGAATGCGTTCTGTTATGGAATTTTATCTGTTTTATTTATTTTATTGAAGTGAAAACTTTTTTAGGCCAGTGATCAACAAACTCGTAATCCAAAAAAGCCAAATACAAACAAGACAAAAATGAAGTTTATTTTTAAAACTTAAGCTTGGCTATGACTATGTAGAGATATTTTAATGAAAACTAGCTAATTTCCGCGACTTCGGCTGCCTCGTTTATAATCTCAATCGTTTTGTTATATCTCAAAGGGATTAGGCAGCGTTTTCGACGAAAGCTCCCAGTGGCTTGACTTTTTTCGACACTTCCAGCTATTATAATTATATTTCAACCAATTTACAAAAATCCTTTACAAATTATATACCTAAGCCTTACTCCTTAATCACATTATCTATATCTCTATCTAAAACCGCATGAAAATCCGCTCAGTAGTTTTTAAGTTTATCGTGAACAAGCAGACAGACAGACGCGGCGGAGGACTTTGTTTTATAATATGTAGTAATTAAAAGTACACTACATATATTTTTTTTGCGAGGCTTCGTATTGTGGCTTTCTAAAAATGTCTCGCCTTTTTCTAGACTTGCGTTTCACAAACAACTTGTCTTTTACAAGGCAGCTCGCGAGCCACGGCTTGTCGATCACTACTCTAGGCGTATTGAACAGTGAACGAAACTGAACTGTCCGCTCGGGTCGGTGACACTGAATCGGGTTTGTTCGGCTCCTATCGTCATCATCATCATCAACCACGTTTATTGTCTTACAACGAGGGCATAGTTCGCATAATTACGTTTTTCAAGTGTCACTTGTTAATGTCTACGTCCGGTACCGTGACCCACCCGAGAGGCGAGACTACAACGCCACCCGGGGAACCACTATTGACCTGCGATACCGCGCTATTGACTCTATCGGGGTGTTACTACTGACCTCGAACGCTATTGGTGGAAGTTATCGGCTGTTCATTATTCATTCCGGTGTGAGACTACATTGGTGATATATAAAGGGCAAGATATCGCTGATCTGGACGCACTCATAGCTATGTGGAAGTTATTGTAAGGCGAAGCTCTGGCCAAATAAATAGTGACAGTATCTACTTGGTGTTTATTGGCAATCCTGACTGTATCGCCCCTACACGTGATTAGTGTAACACACTTTATATGGGAGGCTTTTGAAATTTTGATTCGCAACCTATTTGTACGACGAAAAGTGGTGGGAGTAAACACTGTGTCGGGTAGCGTGGGACCAGTGTCTCGCTTGCCTTCGGGTATTGAAGAACAGTGAGACATACGCTATTCTCGCTTTCTTTTTGAAGTTTTCACTACTTCCGATTGTGAACTACACCCGTGTATTTATTATTACGTATAATAATAATAAAATAATATTATCTATGGATTCTATATATAAATGTATATACTATGCATATGTAATATTTATAAGTTTTCACTACTATCATATGGTCGTATACGCACTACCTTTTTAGTAATATAAGATGAAGTTAAACATTAAGCACACTTGATTTCAAATTATAGTACGCTTGTAGATTACAAATGCGCCGTTAACTTAGGCTCAAGTGGTTGCTTTGGCGCTGTTAAGTGCTTGGGGTTCATATCCCACACACGATGATTATTTCACAAAGAAGGATACTGACTTTGCATGTATTTTATGTTTTTCATACGTTTGTATAGATAGGCTCGAGCGTATTGAAATTGATCATTAGTGTAAAAAACACTTATTTTGAGTGCATTGTATTTTGTGTACCATCCGAATTGTATTTATCAAAACCAGTGCCAAAATAAAGTAAGAATAATGGGATTACGAATTTATTTCATATATTCATATATGTGTATATAGTATACAGCAGTAACTAACGGTATATCGAGCTTTCATAATGCAGGACTTCAACTTATTTGAGATTTATTATTTCATTTTGCACAACTTCAATAATATTTTTATAAATCATACACTATGTTTAATTTTGACACATAAATTATAATCGGCTCTCGATAATTTGAGAAAGATTTTAAATTACCAGGTTATGTACATAACAAAAAGAGTTGAAATAACTAAGAGAAAGGTAGAAAAAATCAAGTACACAAAGGTGGTTTGATTTATTATTTTTAAATTTTTGACAGTCATTCACAAATTTTCATTTTGAAAAGAATAACAATAAGTGCACTTGTACGTTATTTATTTGAACCATCGACATGTACATCTATGCATAAATGCTTCAAATTATAGAGTATATGGAACCTCGGACTTCAAATTATTGCATGTAGGCGAGCAAGATACTATTTTTTCAACCTCAAATTACCGAACAGACCACAATACCATTATTAAAAAAAAAACAATTCTCGAGATATTCAAATTACTGAGTGACAATGCAGTGACATGCAATTACAACAGGGGTGTAAGGGGTGTCAAATAACATCTAAGACTTGAGACATCCAAGCCAACCTCACCTGCATGTGGTGCACCCCTGCTGAATAACGAACGAGGCAATGGCGAAAGCGGGGTGTTAGGGTTTCACAGCCTGGCTGGGTCGCAACCACCATGTATATGGCGAAAAAGCCCGTCATACTGATTCGCTTTTGCAGGTCGCGTTTCGGCATCAGCCTGTGCATATCTAGCTTTTCGCAGGCCGGCATGACAGCGGCGACCAGCGATGGATAATGTATCACTTGGTGATGGCCATTGTTATTGGATTGTACTGTGCTTACCATCAGGCACAGTGCAGTCTTTTTGCCGTGCTACAATAAAAAAATGCAAATACATTTAATACTTAGTTTTTGCGTAAACGAATTACCGCCATTCATCTATCCTCACAAACTTTATCGTTAATTAATTATACAAGATTATAGTACCAACTGCTCGTTACTCCATCCTCGTTAAATTAATATACAGCCTAGCACCACCTAGTAGTGAGTTATGCTTCACGATGAAAAAAACAAGTGTGCGAACTTTATAAATTTTATTTTTAGCAACCAATAATTTAGTACATTATTAATGTCATTTTCGAGTACGTAATGAAATTACACGTGTCTTGCGATCATTCCAATGTTCTAACAAGATGGCGGCTCTCTTGTTAGAACTTTTTAGGGAGTTTTTCTGCCAAGGCCGGCTCCATACTCCATGGTATTATTATCCATCCCCTTCATTTGTACGCAATAAACAAACTGTATTACGTAAAACACCACCAATATTACAAAATATAGAGTCAAATAACACAAGATTATGGATAAAATCCACTACATGACAGTCCAAGATCCCGACAACAACTCATAATGAGTGCCAAGCTGTTTCACAGTATACGAATTCATGTATCTCAGATATGACTACATCCATATATATATATAAGGTATATAGTATATAACAAAGTCCTCTACCGCGTCTGTCTGTCTGTCTGTTCGCGATAAACTCGAAAACTACTGAACGGATCTCCATGCGGTTTTCACCAGTGGATAAAGTGATTCACGAAAAACGTTTTGGTATATAATTTGTCCAGGATTTTTTTTATAATCAGGACGGGACAACGTCTGCCGGTCCCGCTAGTAAGGTATAAACATAGGTTATAGATTGATTTTAAGTTTAATTAGCTGCAACACGCGATTTTATCAGCGCGGAAACTTTTGTAAAAAGGAACAGTGGTTAATAAAACCATCTGAATCTTTAAGTTCATTTATTTATCTACTATTTCTCTAGTACTTAAGTCGCGTCGTCATTAAAATTACAATAACTTTTGTTAGCGTGAACCGATTTTAATAAAACAAAGACTTAATGTTACTATGTTTTATGATTTTACTTTAGCAGTGATGCGTGTTTAAATAAACAGACAGACATACAGAAAGACAGACAGACATTTCTAAAAATGATTGAAATGTATTTTATTACATATTCCTAGACACAGGCACCAATGTACTTCACAAAAATCTAAAAGTACAGACACGTTTGAGTAGTAGTAATAATATTCGTCCAATAGGACAGGCGAAGGAATTAATCCATACTGCCAATTCTGAAGTTGTCATAGGTAGTTCATATGTATTCTTTAAAGGCCTAATCGCCAAATCTTCTATATAATATTTCGTACATTTTTTTAATCATCTTTTAATTCTGAAGTTGTCAATATAGGTAGTTCTTATTTATTCTTTAGCTAGTTTTCTTCTATGTCCAAATTAATGTAAAGGCAGAAACGCCAAATCTTCTATAATATATTATTTTATCCATCATTTTTATCTTAATCTCCTTGCTAATAGTAGCGTGCCATCTTCTTTGTCTGAATTATTTCGTTTCTCTCACCCAAAGTGTTTGTAAATTTCCATTTTCCAGTAGTTAATTCAATGTTCCAACAAGATGGTGGCTCTCTTGTTAGAACTTTCCATAGAAATTTTGTGACATCTCAGAATTCATGGTCCGTGGTATTATTTTCCATTCACTTCACTTATGCACAATAAACAAACTATATTACATAAAACACCACCACAATTTTACACAATATAGAGTCAAGTAACACAAGATTATGAATAAAATATAAAATCCACTACATGACAGACCAAAATCCCGCCAAAACCTCAGACATGTTTGATTTATATTTTTATTATAGATATAGATTAACGACTCTGGAGCGTATTTCTTTTGAATTTAGTTCATACTTCCTATCATTTCTATATATACATTTTAAGCTTTTTATGTTTAAGACTTGAGCGCGAAATGAATGATATATATGCTTGCCGGGAAAATTTGAGGTCTGGCTGAAAACCAGCGCCGTTCTGTAACTGACGTTACAGACGGCAGTATGCTGATGCCAGGTCTCGTTGTCATAAGATTTACTTGTGTTTAATGTTTTTGTTTATTTTTTTAATAATTTTGTTGTATACTTTATGACAATAAATATTTCTTTTTTTTCTTTCTTTCTTACTTCTACATATATCGATGGGTAGAGCGTAATATTGTAATTTCCTTAAACGAAGCTCCATCGAAATTGTATACACAGAGTCAAAATAAATTATTGTAACTTGAAACCGCAGCAGTTATTGTCACACGACACTGAGTAACACATTTTACACGTCTCATTTATCATTTAAAATGTTGTTTATTGTATTTTTATTATTACTAGTGGTCGTCCAGTGGTTGAAATTTGACTATAATAAAAGGTCTTCACGTTTTAATACGTAATTATTAAATGACTCTTACCCGTGTCGTTGGGCATTAAAAAAATAGCTAGGGGTCAATCGAATCTCAAAAATAAGTAGCCTAGAATTCTACATTCAGTACTTTTGTTTTGATTGAACTTTAATGAAACTTTCACACATATCTTCATTATTTTTATACAGTATCATCTGTAGAATCAATAAAGGCTGTGTTAACTTATGAGCTGAATTAATTTTTTTTTATCACGATAAAATGTATACTCAAACTGAGTTAAGTTCAATAAATGTACAAAAACCGACATAAAAAGTATTTCAATCATATTGAAGTGTCAATCAACTTGAACAGAATTACAATGTGTGTGCATGTGATGCACTTAGGTCGAATCTCTGTGACCTATTTTATGGATCCACGCACAAAAGAAAATTCATCAAGATCAGTCAATCCGTTCTTAAGATATAATCAAAAATGCCTTTCCTTAAAAAATCAATGAGAATTTTTTTTTTTCTGATATTTTATTCTGGTATTCGGATCAAGTACAAATCCAACAAATATAACATAAAGATCGGTTCAGC
>MU158834.1:311811-323682 GCA_015888305.1 Antheraea pernyi | reverse complement strand
ACACGACAACACGCGACCTCATACTGCACAGCAGACGGTTTCCGAGTTGCAAGAACTGGGGTTGGAAGTTCTCCGTCAACCGACCTACTCACCAGACCTTGCGCCTACAGACTACTACTTTTTCTAGAATTTGGATAACTCCTTGGCGGGAAAAAAATTCAATACGCGAGAGGCAGTACAAAATGCCTTTGAAGAATTTGTTGCCTCCCGTCCAGCTGATTTCTTTAAGAAGAGCATCAATAAACTGCCACTGCTTTGGCAAAGATGCATTGATTGTATGGGTGATTACATCGATTAATACAAATAAAAAATACATGAAAAAAGTTCGTTTAAATTTTTTCATACAAAACGGCAATTTCATAGGTAAAGACCTAATATTATTATATAGGAACAATTTGGAATAAATGCTGTTTATTTTTTTATACATCAACAATATAACATGGTCTATTAATACCTATCGTTCCCAAGTAAGTATTTACGACTTAGATTTGAAAGAATATGTTACGTATGATAGCGCTTTGTTGAACTCTCGGGAACAGTTCATTATTTCTTGATGGAAGGTACCATATTTCGTTTTCCTATATGTGACAACATGTATGCAAAGTTTCATAATGATCGGTAAAGTATGTTAAGGCATGAAAGAGTAAAAACAAGCAAACAAACTTACTTTCGCATTTATAATATTAGCTAGGAAGTTAGCATTTGCAGGCTGTTATTTATTTTTAAATTGAAAATTTGTCATCAATTCTTAACTGTATTTTCCAATTCTATATTACCTCTGTTAAATTTTAACATTACTGCTTAGGATTTAGGAAAATCTGAACAATATATTACCTATATTATACTTGGAAAATTTTTCTATCTTCCTGAAAAAATCTCGACAAATTCGGTTCAGACACATGAGATATGTATTAATGTATAAAAATATAATTATCATTCATCATTAATAATCATTATCAGCCTGTAAGAAACCCACAGCAAGGCTATAAGACTCTTCCCGGAGGAAGGTATGGGCATCATCACCACGCCAGCCCACGACGTATTGGCGATTTCAAACTCTGACAAATCCACAGTCCTATATTTTCTAATATACAGTAGTACTACTTTCTTTCTCAAGTTCAGGTTTCCTCACGATATTTTCCTTCACCGTCAGCGAATAGTGTCACCAACTTAAATTAGTAAATGTATGCGAATTCTGAAAAATTCGTAGGTCCTTGCCGGAAGATTTGAACCTGTGGACATCGGAATTTTATTCCACCGCACATACTTCTAGATCCCCACGACTGTTATTTTAATAATTGGGAACGAAGAAAGGAAACTAAATGAGTATTGCCTATTTAAGTCAAATAAAACTCGCCAAACGTACGACCTGGAACATATTGGTCATTAGTAACAAACAAAGCCTCGTACATCAACGAGGGCTTCCTTGACCGTGTACTGTCTGACCTCATCTAAATGGGTGCATACGAATCATTAAAATACCTACGCAATACGCATGCGTGTCTCATAAATAAGATGCGTTGTTAAGGATTATGTTCGTTTATTTGTTTGAAACAATATACAGTTTATAACTGACCAATACGGTTCAAATTGCAATCTCCCGTTGAGGATTAGGGACGCGGGATGTTATTCAAAACTGTAATCGATTCTCTGATTCTTATCGATTGTAAATTACATTAAACTTACTTTATAATCTATGGATCTATACTTCATTACATAGTATAAAACAAAGTCCACTACCGCGTCTGTCGGTCTGTCTGTCTGTTCGCGATAAACTCAAAAATTACTAAACGGATTGTCATGTAGCTGTCACCAGTAGATAAAGTGATTCATGAGGAAGGTTTTGGTATATAATTTGTCAATTTTTTTTAATCAGGGCAGGACCACATCTGCCGGGCCCGCTAGTCTATAACATAATTGCATACAAGAGTCTCATATTGAAGTTTTTGGCGGGATCTTGGAATGCCATGTAGTGAACTTTATATTTTATTCATAATCTTGTGTTATTTAGCTCTATATTATGTAATATTGGTGGTGTTTTACGTAATATAGTTTGGTTATTGTGTACAAGTGAAGTAAAATAATATCACGGAGGATGGATTCTGAATTGTCACAAAAACTCCCTGGAAAGTTCATTGAAATGAACTTCCGTCCCGTCCTTGTAACATCCTGGTCCTGGTTGTTAGGTCCTGGTGCATCGTCAAATATGTTAAATTTTAAAAGAGCACATCCATAATATTTTATATATGTACTAATTTTTTTTATTAAATCTGCAATTAATATTCATTAACCATTGATTCTTAGTACATTAGATTTAATTATGTGACGTCACGAAGCTTTAGATTCTCTTCCCTTCGTTATCACTACATATTACACTTTGTTAAAACCCCTTTGACCCTTAACGTGTGACGTAATTTACGACTTGTCAATTAGAAAAGGCAAAGGTAAACATATTATACAGCCAAATGACATGTAAAATTACAAAATAAAAAAATACAAAATAAATAAATTACAAAATTCATACTTTAATGATTTAGTATATACTGTGTCAATTTCTGTTTAAGAGATAATCCGTAATACTATGTGAGAAGAAGTTATTCAAGGAGTTTTTAGCGGGATCTCGGAATGTCATAGAGTGGAATTTTATATTTTATTCATAATCTTGTGTTATTTGGTTCCACATTTTCTAATATACGTCGTATTTTACGTAATACAGTTTGATTATTTATTTATTTCGTCTTCCACTATATTAATAGTTCATTGAAATGATCGTAAGAAACTTATAATATGATTACCTACTCGACAATGGCAGTAATAATCTACTAGAAGATTGGTTGCTAAAAATAAAATAACTCATAAAGTCGATTCAGATAAAAAAAAACTATAGATATTTAACGTTTAAATATTTAAAAATATCTGTATCGATTACATTATTTCGAAATCATCGTACGCGGAGTGTATTAGCCGGCAGTGCAGTGCAGCAGCCTTGGCCTAATAATCTGCTCTCGCGCATCACTTGCAAGTGCAGCGTTTACAAGCCACGGTTTCGTAAGCATTCAGCGGAAAAATTTCTAGGGCATATCGCGTAACGCGTACGCAATATCGTATGTTTGTTCCTTGAATTAGTCATTAATTCGATATATATTAATACTCAGATTTTGTATCAGCATTAAATCAAGCACGTGGATATACTAATAAAGTTCATCATAGCACTTTGAGAATAAATATAATTGATTTTATTCAACTAATCCAGAAGTGGATATTTTTTAACTCTTTAAAACCATTTTAACTATTTAGCTATAGTTTTTAGCGTATGGTCACAAGCTCTGTTGATGTTAAATGACGATATAGTCTAGGATGGTAAACACGATAACCCTAGAGGCAGACTGGCACTCATGTTCAGCTCCCGGTAGAGGCCTATAGGTGTTTGGCGACGTATTTTTAACTTGAGGCTGGTATATAGTCAGGCGGGTTTACAAACACCCGTAGAACAAAAAAATAATTAAGGTATTATTCATGATTAACATCTCTTATAATTACTATTGAAATAAGTAAAAAAATATATATTGCATTAGCCTCAGCCCGTGACTTCGTCTGTTTGGAATAGTTACTTAGGGCTAACGCTCACACGCAGCGGAAGTTGTCAAGAGGAAAAAAAACGATTTTGAAACATTCTTCATTGGTGCCCCGCTCCTATTAGTATTCGTGTGATGATATATAGCCTATAGCTTTCCTCGATAAATGAGCTATATAACACTGTTTTTTTTTTAAATCAGACGCGTAATTCCGGATATTACCCCCTACAACATCACAAACTCACAAACTTTACCTCCTTATATGTACTAATATCTTCGTTATTGTTGATCGAAGACTAATATAGTATAGATAAAGAGTACTCGCGTGACGGAAGGAATTTCCTTCATAATATGTATTGAACAATTTCCAATGCATCCGTTACATGGCGACATAATACACCCGCGATGGCGAACGACAAACAATCATGATACATCGTGTGTTTTGCAAATGCCATTTGCATTTAAAACGGTACCGCGGTATCTTTGTACAAACGTTGTTTTCAGTTTTCATGTCTTTCTTATATTACATCAGAATTAAAGATTATTTCCAATATTTATATATATACTAGCTGTTCCCGCGACTTGATCCGCGTGGTATTGTTACTTGGGGCTAACGCTAACACGCAACGAAAGCTTTCAAAAGGAAAAAAGCGTATTTTAAAGATTCTTCATTTGGTGCTCTATTGGTCTTAGCATGATTAGATATCATATTACATCACAAACAGACAAATATCCTCATCAGCTGTATATTATTAGTATAGCACAACAACAGGTACTTGGTGCTTCACAACTTGACGGTGGTAGTTAACCAGGCAGACTTAGAAAAAGCCCTACTACCGTGCTATGGTTTCATCACGCTGTTTTTCTTCACTGAAAGCTCCGGCTTGGTTGCAAGGATTTGAACCTACGTTCATCGACGCGGTGTCCGAACACGCTATTAACTACGCCATCATCGCATGTGTAGTTTGTGTACGCATATTTTTTTCTAAATTTTGTGAAAGAACTCTATTAACATCATGAAACAAAGTGGCTATTAGAGTCTGTCTGTGTATTCCCTTAGTTCTTCTAAAATACGCTACGGATTTTGAAACAGTTTTCACTAACGTTTAGAGAATTTCTTCCCGTATACCTGTATATTATATTAAGATATAGTAGAGAGAAAACGATGTATTGTAATGTAGTCGTAAGGAGTTATCGGTCGCTTAATTTGGTAACGCTATCGATACATTGTAAGATATATCAAAGTAATGTACTGTGTAATTGTACATCTCAAAAAAGCGTACTAAATAGTCCCCGATTTCGTATGTCTATATTCTAAGGATAACCCTCAGTAATCATCCTTTTCTTTTACAATTTATTTAAAGTAATTGCTTATTTGCGACGCTTTTTATGGCGATGTAGTACCGATAGTAGTCTTTGACGTTCATAAGTGCCTTATTAGGGCCTAAACTGAATAAAGTATTTTTGATTTTGATTTTGAAATCCTTGTCTAAATTAATATTTCAGTTACGCTATTAATGTAGATCAGAATTACCCTTTACAAAATATAGCAAAAGAATATCTTAGAAGTTGCCACAAAGTAAAATTACGCGCAACAAAAAAGGTTGTTTGTGTGAGGATTCTTGCGTGGCTTGCCTTCTATGATTTTGATGAATTGTAAATATCAAAGTCCGAAAAAAATAACGCCACATTAGTACACTCCATGCGTGAGAATCTGATACAGGTACTTTTAGTTCTTATAAATATCAATTATCAAGAATGGATTTAAAAAAATATAAATAGAATAAAAGGTTCGAGAATGTCACTTTGTTTTTTGAAAACTGCGCCTTCAGAGAGCGGATCTTTATTTATCTGTATTTTTTACTTTAATTTTTGGCAACCAATCTTCTAGATTATTACAGCCAATGTCGAGTATATAATAATAT
Source organism: Antheraea pernyi (assembly GCA_015888305.1). Lineage (NCBI taxonomy): Eukaryota > Metazoa > Arthropoda > Insecta > Lepidoptera > Saturniidae > Antheraea > Antheraea pernyi. Next base: position 318,182 of record MU158834.1, on the reverse strand, counting down.
AACAATCGTCTTGGGATAATTTCAATATTCTAACAAGATGGTGGCCCCCTTGTTAGAACTTTCCATAGAGGTTCTGTGGCATCTCAGAATTCATGCTCCGTGGTCTTATTTCCCATCCAGTTCACTTGTGCACAATAATCAAACTATATTACGTAAAACACCACAGATATTACAAAATATAGAGTCAAATGAATTATGAATAAAATATAAAATCCACTACATGACAGCCTAAGATCCCGCCAAAAACTCCAATTAGAATATCGTTTATATTCTTCACATATAATTATGTTTCATGTAGTTTGGCCATGAGTTACGGAAACAAGAGAATTTCGCAATCGTATTCATAAGTGTGTTCACCAAAATGTTTCAGGAACTACTTCTCTCATACGATAAAGCAAAATCTGGCGAAGGGCCAAGAAGGCCACATGACACACTATAATCCATCATCGGAAGTTACCCAAGACCTAGGAAAATAATATAATCCGTATTGCAGCAAGCAATGGTATACAGAAGGATAAATAGACGATGTCTTTATGTTATAGCGTTTTTTTTTATCATAGGAGGCGAACGAACATGCGGTTCACCTAATGTTAAGTGATCATCGCCGGTCATAGACACTAGCGAAACCAGGGGAGTCGCAAGTACGTTGTCAGCCTGTGTTTGGGGCTGGGGGAGGGGAGGGGGAAGGGAATAGGAGGGGTGCCTCCGGCGCTCTCACTGACCGAACGAAACGCAACAATGTAAGCACTATTACTTCACGAGATTTATTACAATTAGATACAATCTCATTCGGTCAGTGATATTTCAGCCAATTAATAAGCAATACATTTTTAATATAACTTGTAAACTAATTAAGTATTAATTTCATCTCGATGTTATCTTTAAATGAGACATATATCCTTTAAGTGCAATACCAAAACAATCTAAAAAAAAGAAAACCAAAATCACTATGAATGTCTATGATACATAAAGTTTTAACGATTTACAGATTTGAAACAATATAAATACCTAATGTTCGGTATTTTCTTACACATTATTCATACACCTATTTACTTGATACATTACAGAGAATAATTCCTGGTATTAATAGACAATTGATATTATAAATTAAATTGACCTCAAACTTTCGTCTACAAATTCGACGCGGGTGTCTCGTGACGTCACCGACGCGTGGACACTGTCAATGGGGTTAATGACATATCATACTATTTCTGTGATGCAAAAATAAACACCGCGAATCGGCAAGGGCGGCTGCCGCGGCCGACATTCGCGTTGCTACAATAAAAAATATATATACTCGCTAACAATTACGATAAACAGATGAAAACAATAAATCGTAACGCCGGCCTGTGGCCTGGGACGTTCTCGTGTTACGTTTTCAGCAAAGGAACGTCTAAAATTACTCCGCACGCACACGAGCGAATCAACTCCAATCCGTACACACGAACACAGGAGCGTCGCCTATATCTATTATCAAAACATCCAACGGCTCCGGTTACAGCGATCCGAGCGCGCTTCGGATATCGCGTTTCACACTTTAATGGCTGGAAAAGGCCTCGAAAACGTGATATTACACGAGTTTTATTGTGTATCGCGAAATGTAATTAATATTGTAATATTACACCGAATAATTTATTCCGACTAACCCTCGATCCGAAGGTTCTTTGTAAATGAACCCTCGCGGGATATTGTATATAAAACGAATATCAAATTTAAAAATACGATTCCACAGTCTCCTGTTACGACGCGGGACTGTAACAGGCCTGTTGTTCAGTTGCCAACAACACAAAACCGTAACACGACGATGGCCATCCGACGGAAACTCACGTCACTGTCGAAAAATTAATAGTTTTCATCTAATCCCCTTACCTTTATTTCTTCTTCGTTCTCCTTTTTCACCACAGTCTGAGGCGGGGATCTGTTAGTAGCTGGTTTACCGTCCATTATGAGTAATAAAATCCAATCGATAAACTAAATTAAACGGCACAGCTCAACTGTTATAAATTTAAAAGTTTCAGAAATATTTTCGTAAACATAATTTCACATGCGAGTTGTGTAAGAGCGAACCACAAACACGAACACCACAGGCAACGTCCGTAGCGCGACTGATGTAAATTATTGGTTGTTAGTGTAGGACTTACGAGAACTAAAAGCTCCTTTTCCCGCGCTAGCTTAAGCTACGTTGGGCGGAGCTTGCATTAAACTGTACAAATATGACGCTATAAGTGAGGCGGGTAAGCTAGAAAGAATGAAATCATTTATTCAAAACACATTATACGGTATAAAGTATACAAAAGTGGATAGCAATCTACACATCGTTGCCTTATGAAAGTGTGTCCAGCTCAGCATATGCGAAAGTATCAAAAGAAAAACCCAGTGCTTATTTTCGGCGGGAACCCAGTGCAAGTCACGGTATAAAATATAAATAAAAAACTGTTAAACATCACATATAGGGAAAACAAATATTTAAAAAATAACAAATGTAAAAATAATAGAGTACATCGCTACATATTATAAAACAAAATCTACAGCCGCGTCTGTCTGTTTGCGATAAGCTCAAAAAGTACTGAACCGATTTTCATGTAGTTTTCACCAGTGGATAGAGTGGTTAATGAGGAAGGCTTAGGTATATAATTTGTCAAGATTTTTTTTTATTATCAGGGCGGGATAACGTCCGTAATATGTATAATAATGTACTCATATATATTATGTTAATATACTTACTCCGTGCGGCAATTTAAAGGCGTGCTTGAAGAAATTAACCCGATTGTTTTTCTGATAAAATTCGCTAAAGTTTATGATGTATAATGTATCTACAAGAAAACTGTACATTTGAAAAATGCGCCGTGATAGTATATGGTATGGTATATGTCGCGAAACAAAAAAAAACTTTGTATAAAGTTTTTTTACAAAGTACATTTCATTGTTATTACTACAAAACTGTTACTGGTTTTAAATTTTATTTTAAATTTGTATTTTTTTTATTTACGTTGGGTACATTGGTTTTTAATAAGCCTTATCGATATTTTAAAGAACGACCTTAATTTTAGTTCGAATACGAATTTTCGCCTGCTTCCATTTATGATCTTTTAGATTATTACTGCCATTGTCAAGTAGTTAATAGTATTACAAGTTCTTCTTCCATTCCATTTTGGCAACCAGTCTTCTAGTAGACCATAACTGCCATTGTCAAGTGAATATTACAAGTTTCTTGCTATCATTTCAATGAACTAACAAGATGGTGGCCCTCGTGTTAGAATTTTCCAGAAAGTTTTTGTGGCAAGTCAGAGTACATGCACCATGGTATTATTTCCCATTCACTTCACTTATGCACAATAACCGAACTATATTATGTAAAGCACCATCAATATTATAAAATATACTAGCGGGCCAAACGAACGTTGTGCTGCCTTGATAATTAAAAAAAAATCCTAAAAGTCAACCGCAGCGCCACCTACCCGGTCCAATTTAAACCATTCTCGCATCCACTGGAACACGCACACAAAATTTCATCAAAATTGGTCCAGCCGTTTAGGAGGAGTTCAGTGATATACACACGTAGGGAAGAAATTTATATATAAAGAGACTAGCTGTACCCGCAGCTCCGCACGCGTTTTTTAAAATCGTATTAAAGAATTATACAATTGTGAGACTATGTACAATTACAGAAACGCTCTTTAAATACAATTGTAAGTACGACGCGCACGCCACTAAAAGTAACATGTAACGTGTACATTAGATATATAAATACAAAGAGCGTGCCAAATGAGGTTTGTCATCAGCATAATATTTGGAACCATAACCAACCATATAACTACCTCAGTGCTCACTTACACTGTATAAGGAACTATTGAAACAATAACTAAAAATATTATTATAAAGATTTATATTTACATTACATTTAATATACATTGCCCTTATTATAATTAAGATTTAGTGACTATACAAAAAATAAACGCTTGTCTGTTCCGCAACAAATTGTATTATGGACCTCTTTACGTAATACTCTTATTAGGAAGAGCTCTATATCATTAATGTTATTAATAATTATAATGTCGAATTGTAAACAATAAGCCGATAATTATTTCTGTCATTAAAAATAAAGAATAAGTTGAAATCTTGCTAAATTTCATGCAGACAAAGTCGCGGGTAACAGCTAGCCTAAAATAGAATAACCACAATTACTTTTTATTAGGTTCGTTATCTACCATTGAAAGTCCCGTGAAAATCGATGTAACCGTTTTGGTGATAGCACAGCGGGCGAAGCCACGGTTAACAGCTAGTATAAACTAAAATTGCTTAAATTACTTTTTATAAGATCAGCTATCTGCCAGTGAAAGTGATCTGAAGATCGATCGAATCGTTTTGAAGATAGCATGGCAGACGAAGCCGCGGTTAACAGATAGTCTAATTTAAAGTAGCCTAAGTAACGCGCTGTAATTTTCTCTATCTGCCAGTGAAATTCCCGACAAAATCGGTTCAGCCGTTTCGAAGATTACCCGGATCAAACAGACAGACCGACAAAATTAAATTTATTTTAAAAATTGCATTTTTGTTATTCTGAAGCGTGTATACTTTCATACCCAATCAGTGAAAAAATTTATTTTGATATTACATACACACACTTCATTTTTATTATAATGCTCGAGATGAAACCTCGGAGGCTGAGAAGTTCGGTCTCTAAGGCTGACTTCACGATCGGAGGCCATACCGGGGCCTGAGGAGGGGAGTGGGGCGGAGGAAGACATGTAAAACCTCCCTGCCAGAGGGGCAGGGGGGCGCGCCTTAATGAATTTCACGGATTATTTATTAGAGATTAGAGATATTGTTATTAAGTGTAATATAGTACCTACACCTGTAATTAAAAAAACATTATTGGTTTAGTTACTACACATTTAAATGACGTTTACCACTGCGTAGGGTCCTGCCCTACAATTATGACAAAAAATCTACAGTACATGTCTTTAAAGCGGAGTATTTGTTGTGAGCGATGCAAAATTTATGTGGTATTTACTAAAGTTCTTATACAAGCAAGCAAGCATATAAAAGCAAGTCGTACTATGGTAACAAAATAACTTATAGGAACATATATTGTGCATCTGCATATCACTTACCGTATGCAAAACGTAGATCGAGAGTTTTTCGCGGTATTTTGGAATGCCATATATAGTGGATTTTAAGTTTTATTCATAATCTTGTTTTATTTCACTATCTATACATATACATATAATAAAAATGTAACTGACCGCTGTCTGTACATTAAGTATATATGAGAAAAACTATTATTAGGGGTCTTTATAAATGCAATAGAACCCAAAACAATGATTTTTAGAATTTTTGTCTGTTTGTCTGTTTGTCTGTGCGTTTGTGCACGCTAATCACATTTTTATTATATGTATATGTATAGATAGTGAAATAAAACAAGATTATGAATAAAACTTAAAATCCACTATATATGGCATTCCAAAATACCGCGAAAAACTCTCGATCTACGTTTTGCATACGGTAAGTGATATGCAGATGCACAATATATGTTCCTATAAGTTATTTTGTTACCATAGTACGACTTGCTTTTATATGCTTGCTTGCTTGTATAAGAACTTTAGTAAATACCACATAAATTTTGCATCGCTCACAACAAATACTCCGCTTTAAAGACATGTACTGTAGATTTTTTGTCATAATTGTAGGGCAGGACCCTACGCAGTGGTAAACGTCATTTAAATGTGTAGTAACTAAACCAATAATGTTTTTTTAATTACAGGTGTAGGTACTATATTACACTTAATAACAATATCTCTAATCTCTAATAAATAACCTGAGGAGGGGAGTGGGGCGGAGGAAGACATGTAAAACCTCCCTGCCAGAGGGGCAGGGGGGCGCGCCTTAATGAATTTCACGGATTATTTATTAGAGATTAGAGATATTGTTATTAAGTGTAATATAGTACCTACACCTTCAGCCTCCGAGGTTTCATCTCGAGCATTTGTCCTCGTCTCGTAGACGATTACGACGCGTACGCTGCAAAGCGTCGCGTCGATTTTCCTCACTCCTCCAAGCCCGCTCCCTCGATCTATGCCAAGATCAAGGCAGATAACAATTTTCCCATCCCACCCGTTCACGATAGTGACGATAGCGATAGCGATTCTGATTCTGACTCCGATATGGAGCAAGACACTCCTGCTCAGCAATATCCTCCTGCCGAGCAAGCTCCTCCTGCGGACGATGACTTCACCACCGTCACGCACCGCAAACCGCGCAAGAAGCGCTCAAACTCCTCATCCGATCCGGAAGGCCACTTGCCTTCCAAAAAGATCGTTAACGTCAATGGCGCGAAAGTGCCAAAGACGACACCAGCGCCCTCTAGACCC
>MU158834.1:250472-306875 GCA_015888305.1 Antheraea pernyi | reverse complement strand
ATGAAGAAGTCAGAAGCAGGAATGTTTATACCTGGCAACATAGCTTTTACTTCTGGGACATTATTTAGCTGTATTGTTTCGTAAAAATGTTCAAATATAATAGTGAGCAGGGTCCATATCGAAAAAGGCAGAAATATCCAAACAGTGAAGAAATATCCGCAGGTATACCATTTCTTCAAGCTACGTGTTAAATTTTTGCTCCATCGATAAATACATCTATTGAATGCTGCAGTAGTCCAAGAGAAATTAAGTATCCCCACTTTTAATCCTGTTCCTTCCATAAAAGCATAATAAGGATAGTGCATGCAACTCTGCAAAACAAAATAGAAAAATTTTAAACAAATAAATATAACACGTAAAAGTCGTGTTGTTTATACAATTATAATACAAACCTTGAAGAAAGAGTCAAAAAACCAGATCACAACATAAAAAGCTAACACGAATGAGCACAGGATCGTGAACGTCATTTTTGAAATATTTTTTTCAGTATTTTATTTCAATAATTTTAATTTCATCATTTTTTATTATAATTTCAATGATTTGCACCGGCAAGATATTATATTCCATATCCACGAATGCGATATACATCGGGACTTCAAATCTATTCCCACTCTCTCTGCTTTTTAATAAGACCGCATAAAACTTGAGATGGATATAATTTTATGCTACAAATATGTAGCCATACATATATCGAGAATATAATGTTTTTTTGTATTATTAGTTACTTTTGATCTTTATCCGTAATTCAGCCAGTGTCATTGAATGGATATAATAAATCAAGTGAGAAGTTATTTCATAATAACTATGAACCGCACATAACTAAATTTTAGATTAAAATCAACAAATGAACACACTTAAATAAAATAAAACAAATGTCAACATACAATAATATTGCGTTCAACAAGCGAATATTTAAACAGTTATAAACAGTTTTATAGTTACATTACTTAATTACAACCAATAGATTTATGAACTTATTTAAAGAATACTTGTTTTAACATCTTTAACTCGGTCTAGATTTTATTATGGATGACTGGATTATAATTTTTAGGATTAAAACATATTAGCAGAAAATTAGCTATTAAATACCTGTGTTTATTTTATCTGTGTGTTCTAAGTTTACTTTTGGTATTATATGCCTCAACCCTCACTATTTACGTAATAAATAGCGACAAGTAAGAATAATGTTACAAAAACGATAAAATTGGGATGGGAGCTGTGATGATAATATGATTACGAAAGAAAGAAAGATTATATTAATTTTTACTTCTAAAAACAATCTGTTGCTTTATATTTCATTAAAATAATAATGTTAAAGTATCTAAATCTATTGGTTTTTTATGTATTAAAAAATATTTTTCTACTCCAAACTATTTTCTATTATACCTACCTACTACTTACTCTAAACGTAGTATACAAATTCTAATAAATATACAGCCAAATTCTTCACCGCTCTGATTATAGATGTGCAGAACATAAATTTAGGTATAACGTAAACGTAACGTAACGTAAACATAAATAGGTTTTATATCATCGAGATAAATTAAGAATAAATAAATGCCAAATTTAGATTCCTTAGTAATATAATATCTTAACTTTGCTTTTGTAGTCTTAGGGCTGTAGGAGTAGGGCTGGTAACACTGATTTGATGGTTTCATTTTGTCATTCAAGTGTCAGATTTGTGTGATTATTTGTGTGAAGAATTATTCCGCGATAAATAATTATTGTGACACTTTATAAAACATTTTAACATGTGAGTGATGAGTTGTACGGAAAATGAAAGTGGCCCCTTTGTCGTGTTCTTCTTACCAGCGGTCGTCGGCTGCCTGACTATACTTTTAGCTAGACGTTGGGCAAACTCACAGGTCAGCAATACTTCATCGACCGCCGTCTCCAGACGGCGAAAGATCATCAAAGATCCGCTTATAAAGCGGCCTCTACCGCCAATTGCTTGTAAGATGATACCACCAGGTTCAAAGAAAACCGTCGGAGTAAGTAAAAAGGTAAAGTTTTGTAAGGTTATCACGGACCTTTCACCAGCTGTACAGAACTACCCAACGTGTAAATATTATAGAGGTCTTATTTTTTTCTTAGTCATGATTCAATATCATATGTACAAGTTTATAAATATGGAGGTGTTTGACATCATATTTTGTATGGGGAATAATAATAACAGCTGTAATATTACTATTATTATATTTAGTTCGTAAAATAATTAATTGCCAAAAATGTAACAATAGAAAAGCAAGTAAATTATATAATTAAAAAAATTAAATTCTAGTTTCCAATACCTGAAGAAGAAAGTAATGGTAATAAGAAAATTGGACGTTCATCGAAATTGCCTTCAAATATATCCCCTGGAGCTCCTCCAAATGAAATTAAGTTAGCTGATGGGCCTGTCCCACCCAAGCACATCCCATTTCCATACATACCACAAGATGGCACATTACTGTTTGAAGCTATGACATTCGTCTTTACATTGGTGGCTACAGGATTACAGTTCTTAAATCTATACAGAACTGCTTGGTGGTTACCTCATTCTTATACAAACCAGGCTATGGTAAGAACTTTATATATTTGAAAATATATAACTTATTTTAGTGTTGTTTGGTTTATTTTATGTTATACTATCTTTACTCATGACTTCTGTGATTTTTAGTATAATCACATTGATAACTAACATTTGTCCTTGAAAATATTTCTATACTGACTTTGATTACTATTTGTTTAGAGGCTTACTTATACTTATATTACGAGAAGGTAACAAATAAACAGATTTACTTTTACATTTAATATTACTTTGGATAATAATAGAAATTACCTCTGTATGTCTTAGTTACAATATAAATCTAAATACAATACAATATAAAGCTTTTAATCAATCTGGCCACTAACAAAAGCTTAGATGTTTTAAGCAATAGCATGTTTAGAATCACGTCAGTAAGTTGCTTGATATAAACATTGAAAATCACAAAGTATACCTTTCAGCAGCAAGTACAGTCTAGCCTACACTTTAATTATTACAATTTCTCATACAGTGGTAGTTATACCATTAACTTACTTTCTTCTTTATGTGATGAAAAATATGAGATGCTTATAGAGGATTAAAAAAAATATTGCAAATTGAAACTTTTAAACAGTTTATGTAATGTAAAAATCAATCCTTACTGCAATAAATAATTTCTTTACGTTGTAGCTACATATTATAAAACAAAGTCCTCTGCCATGTTTGTCTGTCTGTTTGTTCATGATAAACTCAATAAATCTGAACTGATTTTCATGCGATTTTCACCAGTAGATAAAGTGATTCACAAGGAACATTTAGGTGTATAATTCGTCAAAGTATTTTTATTATCAGGACGGCACAATGTCCGCCGGACCTGCTAGTATTTTATATAAAATTTTATTTTCCATTACCATTTTCTATCCTACATTTCTGCTTCCCAAAATTAAGTTTAACTACACACATCAGATGAGCACACTTTATATAATCTATACATGTATTTAAGCCTAAGGAACTATGTTTTTTTGTTAGTGTCAACACAACAATCTCTGAAACTACCAGTCAGATTTTAAATATACTTTTTACATTTGCTAGTCCATTTATTAAGTTATATAGTATGTGTAAAATTGCATTGTGTCCCTTAAGAGCAAAGTAATTATTATACAAAATATAGGTTCAAAAATACTTATTTAATAGCATGTAGGCCAATACATGGCTTGATTTGGGGTCAACTTAAAGAAGGTTATATGTAGTTTGTTGTAATATCTATTTTGATATGGTGTACGTACATTGAAGAAAGGAAACAGTGCTTCCTTTATGTTATTAAACTCACTATGTTTTCCTACTTTATTGTTTTAGAAGGAAAATGATAATGCTATATTTATTTGTAAACCAATTATAATAAAATATTTCCTTTTGGAATCAATGTTTTGAGATTTCATATTTACCAGTTATTAACTGTGACTGGGATTTAATATTTTATTGTGATCTGTCCTAATAAATAGTTAAGCAGAAACAATGTGTGAATGTTTTCCATATTGAAATATCTAAACAAACCAATCAAAAGTGATTTGTTAAATGACATGGAAGTTGAATGAAGGGGAATATACATATATAAGGAAAGAAAAGATATATAAATATTTTTGATATTCGAATATCTACACATATTTCTTCCTTGACATTTTTGTTGACTTTGAGTGATTAGTATTGATGTTCACACAGTGCAATGCTACATAGCGACGAGTTGTAGAATGACATAAAGAAGGTATAAACCTTTTAAATGACAATATAATTTATTCTTTTTGTAAGTCTCTAAGTTGAGCGTATTTACCATTTTAGACCACAACATTATTTCGACGAAATAATGCTCAAACACTAAAAGCTATAAAGTATAAAAATAGGTGATTTATCAAGTGGTGTCGGAATCTGTCAATCTTTTGTCTATAATACATATAAATATAATGATAGAAGGTTTATGACTGCATCATAGAAAATTAAAATATCACCTGGATAGATTTTGTTCAATTTTTTAGTTTACCTTCTTAGATATTACCTTAGATTGTACCTTACCTAAACACCATATTCTCATGATATCTTCATTTAATACTAAGTTATTAAAGTTTTAAGAAGGAAAGATTTTTAAAAGAGCTACATGTTCAGTAATGTGTATTTTCTTACAATGAAGAAGTGGGACAGATGGTGTATTACGCATCCGCAAGAAAAGGGGGAAGTTGCGAGTATCAGCTAGTTTCCTATATAAATACCAACATACAACTGAAATGCAGTGTTTAACTGGAATTTTATTTTATTTTTAGATTAATTAAGTAACTTATAGGCGGTTATTTTTTCAGAATTTCTATCTCATAGATCCACACTTAGTGGCATTCATAGTGACTGTGATATTCAGAAGACTACTGCTGAGTTTAAGTTTGACTGTGCTGCGATATATTCTAGCTCCCAAGGCGATGCCGCACGCCATTATAGCGGCCAGGTATTATTATATTAATACGTATTTTACTGTTTTTATATAGGATTTGTAAAATAATTTTTCATTGGATTCTCAGTTTTCTTTGTTAACAAAATTAATAGGATCAACGGGAGTAAAACTTCGTATTTAGTGAGTAACACTGTTTTCTTATATACGCATACTACGAGTACATACGGCGCGCTCGAAGACAAATCAGACAGCGCAAAAAAACATTTCATTTCGTCAATTTTGCAATATGTTTTAGTTTTCCTCAATATTGGTCTTCTGCTAAATTTTGTCATTTGTTTATTACTCGTCGAAGAGTATTTTGGGAATAACTTTTAATAACGGTCCAAATTTGATCTTTTTCTTAATTTTTTATTTTTACATTAACTTTATTAAAAAAATCAAAGCCATTTCGATATTTTTTATAAAGATTTTTAAAATTTTAACTCTATTTCTCAAAGATTTTGGAAAATTTGAAATCAACAAGAGATTTAAAAACTGAAGAAGTTACATTTTGAAAAATTGTTCCTTTGTCATTGGAAAACGACTGGATAGACATCTATCAAATTATTTTAGTGTTACTTCTTATACTCAATGTGCGGCCCGCCGGGTCTTCGTAGTTGGCCCACCCGATTATGCTTCATCTTCAATTATTTTAAACTTCGTGCCTATCAGAAAAACTATGAGCTCGCTGAGTAAATTAAATAGATCCTGGGTAACCTGACCGCAATGTGTTCCTTGTGATATAAGGGTTATACAAAGCTTATTTTATTGGACAACCATTTTTCAGTACATTAATACGTTGTTAATTTGAGATTACGTTTTTTTCTTTAAAACCTAGATGTTTGTAGTGTGCGGCCTGCGACACCAAGAGTGAAACGTGTTTGTGGCCCCTTTAAGGAAAAGGTTCAATACGACTGTCTTAGACACTTGGCCTTTAAAAAAGAAAAACTTTATATTATAGCAATATAAGTTTATTAAAGTTTTAAGAAACTACGATTTTGAGGCTTTTATGGTTCAGCGGTGTGATACGCATGCGCAGGAGAGGGGAATAAATGGATCAATGTTTATAAAGAAATTTTGTGAGCTAAATATATTTTTTGTTAAATGTTGTTAAGATAATAAATAATGTAGAAAAAGTTGCAGGTATTAGCTAGTATAATGTAATAAAATATTTACAGGATGTTCATACTGGGCATGGTGCTGGGAGGTCTCGCGTGGTGCACCTACTTCATCACGCTTAAATATCCAGTCGTCAAAATTTTCTATTTGTGCTATCCGTGAGTAATACATATATATCAAATCAGTGTAATTTAATATTAACGAGTGCTGGTCTGGTGGTCTAACTTCGACCATAGAAAAAAAATAATCTTTCCATTTTTCTATTGATAACACTAAAGCTCGTCAATAGTTACAAATTAAAAAATGTGAAGAAAATCGGTTGAGAAACAGAGGAAGGAGATGTTCTTAACCGTCGGCCCACTGCCTATTTATACCAGGTGACTGTTTAAAGTTTAACACCCTTCAATCTTGTGGTAGTTCATGGTCATATTTAACATATAAAATAATAATATCAATACAAATACTAACAAACAACAAGACAACCTTAGTTAAAGTTTGTTCTAAAACTTAAAAGTATGAGAACGATACTTTTAAATATAAAAATCACACCTAGCTTCAATGGGCGCTTTTTAAGGTTATTTATTACATAACTGTTTGTCGTGGGAACGCTGCACGGTCAGACAAAGCGAAGCGGAGCGCGGGTTAAACTTTTCATTACGTTTTTGTGACATCTCAGAATTCATGGTCCATAATATTATTTCCCACTTCACTTCACTTCATTTTATCCTTTTGAGAGCTTTGGTTGCATGTTTTTTTCTCTTTTGCTAGTGTTAGCCCAAAGTAACCATTCCACGCGGACGAAGTCGCGGGCAGAGCCTAGTAAAATATAAGATCCACTACGTGACAGACTAAGATCCCGCCAAACACTCCCATCAGAAAATGTCAAAATAATTTTCTATTGGAGGAAGGTATTGGTGCTATTCACCACATCTATAAATCACTACTATTAGTAGGTGGTTAAAATCTGGTTAATGGGTGTGAGATAATTTGAAATAGAGTAGTCCTTTACTTGGCCTTTTAATTTTTAATTACTTCTTAGTTGGTAAAAATCGTGGGCTGAATGGTATCCACAAAAATTGTATTTCTAATGTAATTTTTTTGTTCACCAATTTCTTCACATCGACTTTTTCCAAAATTTTATCATTTTGTAATAATTCATTACAGAAAAAAGGGATATTATGTATACAGTCTACATGTACAAATATATATTTGAACATTATACCAATTATCACGACGATAGGTTCAATGACATTTATGTTGACATGATGTGGCGTAATAGAGTGAAATGTATAATATGGAAACATCTCTGTGTTAATGCACTTACGTTTGCTAACAATCTCTATGATTTGTCAAGCATCCTTGTAGTTTATTAATTTTGTAATATATGGGACAATCCACGCAAATAGGACGAATTGAAAAAAAAAAATTCAATTTTCTGACATGGTAACAATAGACCCTAAATTAGTCGCTCTGGTAAATTTTGTGTTTTTTTTTAAATACCTATAGTTTTTTGAACTTTCTTAAAAATTGTCCAAATTTGATTTTGTTCTACTTTTTTATATACATTATTTTAAAAAATCAAAGAAATTTTTGTATAAAAATTTACTTTCAATGGAGCTTAAACTAATGTTCTCTTCGATTATTTTTTTATACAAAAATTCAATCCATTCCTCTACTTTTAAGCTCGGCTTGGTAATGTGGTCCCTCTAATTACTGTTTATTTGCGATTTTTTCAAATATGAAATTGAACAAGAGATTTGAAAACTGAGGAAGTTTTAATCTTTTTACAGGGCTGTAATATATTTCGTCCTGTTCGGGTTCCAATTGAGTCCTTTCCTGGAGTTGAACAACTCAGAGACTCCGCCCCTGCATTGTTGCACGCACGAGCCTCAGCAGGTGCGGGATGAAGTAGATATCCTAAGGCAAGATTTCAATCTCAGAGTGAAGAAGATATTGTTCAATTCTGTGGTCGGAGCATACTATTCTAGTTTCATACCGTGCTGTTTTGCACAGGTGAGTTACAGTTTTGACTATTCGTTATAAGCTGATTTTAGCTTGAAATGGAAGTTGTCTGAGTGGATGTAACACACCATGACGTTAGTTACAAATAAATAAAATTGAATTGCCTCTTTGTAATGTAATAATAATCGTTTTTACTAAAAGCATATGAAAGTATATGCAGAACTTATAACAAAAAATAATTAGTACAATTTCTGTCTGTCGGTCTGTTTGTTCCAGCTAAAATCTAAAACAATCTAAAAATCAGTTGGGCTGATTTTGACGGGACTTTCACTCGCAGATAGCTGATATTATAAGGAGTGATATAGGCTATTTATAATATATTTCAAAATTAGATTAATGTTAATAATTTTAGTTTAGAATTTATGAAATTTGATTAATTCATTCTATAGTTGATTTCAAAATTTGAAAGAGAACACGCAGTTATTTCATTGTTTTGAATATTCACTTCTATCGCCAGTCCTTATGACTGACTTTCTTTTTCAATGTTCTAACTGATAATGACCTTTTTTTTCAGTCGTACTTGTATTACGACGTGTATGGGGCGGCACAACAGGTAGCGTTCGTATGGGGGGGACTGTTCGGTCGGTACGCGAGCCAGCTCGTGTCGGGCGCGTACTGTGATGTGCCGCACCGCGCTGCTTTACATCTCGGCCGATGGCGACAGCTCCCTTCTGCAGGTATTCACAGAGTATAACTAGGGATGCAAACCATACATCGATGCGTTAAAACATCGATAAATTATTCATAAACATCGATGTTTTCCTATTGAAAATATCGATATTATAACATCGATGTTGCATCCCTAATTATGACATATTAATTGCATATAGGTTCCTAAACTATTTTGGGCAAGAGACCTCTTTTCCAAAATAAACTGATACGTGAAAACTCCATAGCCAAATTGCTTTTAAAGATTCCTCAAAACCACAACAAATTTTTAGTCTAGTAAATCTCTGAAGGTTGATCAAAATGTACCTGAGAGACTTGAACGCTCGAACACATTGTATTTTTTATCTCGTACATTAAAATGAACACCAATGTAAAGTGTGCTTCTAAGGCTTGCGTGATTTTGTAAAGGCTGAAGGAATTTCGATTTCCATAAGTCGTGGAGGGTCTAATGGATTGATCGGTGGAATATCAATCTGATGTCCGCAGGTTCGGACATTTATTAATTTAAATTGGTAACACTATCGGTTGACGGTCAATATGAACAACATGAGGAAATTGAACCT
Source organism: Antheraea pernyi (assembly GCA_015888305.1). Taxonomy (NCBI): domain Eukaryota; kingdom Metazoa; phylum Arthropoda; class Insecta; order Lepidoptera; family Saturniidae; genus Antheraea; species Antheraea pernyi. The sequence continues at coordinate 297,523 of MU158834.1, read as the reverse complement.
GAGAAATTTTCTTGTAGTACCATTGTATGTGGGGAAATATAGCACTGTAAATTTTATAGACTTAGAAATCGCCAGTACATCCTAGGCTGGCGTGGTATTTATGCCCATACCTTCCTTAAGGTAGAGGCCTATGGCCATGCAGTGGATCTCTTAAAGGCTGATGAGGGAATTTGGTAATTTATTATAGAGGTGGGGAGTGAAGTACAACCATGGTCGGGAGAGAAATTATGGCCTCGAGGGTCCCGAGTCACAGACCCCCTAGGGGGTGGGGTGTACGTGGCGACGACAGCCACGGTCGCGGCACAGCCTGCCTGCTCCAAGCACACGAGATTCCACGTGAGATTTTTTTTATATACTTTAATTTGTGTTTTTTTTTAATTTTTTTATTTATGAAAACTTACAGCTAACACTAATGAAATAAAAAATAAATAACATACAAAGGCTAATTACAAATTTTCTCTTATAAAAACTATAAATAAAGAAAGAAAAGACAGCTATCAATATAGAAGTACAAAGAAAAACATGATTACATACACAAATTTAATATTATGGAAAAAAAAATCTCTAGATAAACGTTGTCTAAGGCATCATGCCTGATGCATGTATTATCTGAGAATAGATCTAGGTTATTGTCTAAAGAATTAAAATATTTACATGCTCGAATCAGAAAGGCATTTTGGCGATATGTCGTCCTGACAAGTGGTAACAAGACAAGTTTGATCACAATCTCATCTGATGTATCACAATGTGGTCTAAAACGGTAAACAAGCTAACCCTAAAGGGATTAGCTTCCATGTTCAGCTGTTGGAACACACCAACAGGTGCTTGGAGACAGATATTCAACTTGAGGGTGGTAGCTAGACAGGTGGACTTAAAAAGCCCCTGCCACTTGTACATGTGTTCTGCATGTCCTCTTATGTACCCTGACTGAGGAGTATGCAAAATTTAACGATAAATTAGTTGAGTAGTTAAAGCCTAAAATGTGACTTGTTTCATGGTGGTAGATAACCAAACAGGGTAATACCTACCACCATACTAGGGTTTCGTCACAATGTTTTATTTCACCAATTCGAAGGTACCTCAACCGAGGCGGTGTACAAAATTTATATGCAAAGAGCTATCATCGTTTGAAAAGTCAGTTGAGTGTTAATATTTAATCAGATTGGGCAAATATTGGATTTTTTTAGTGTTTATCAGTGTAATATTCAGTAAACACCTCATATTCAGTTCTCTTATTGGCGGTTTTAATATACAAATCAATTTCCCTATTTGCTGATGAAAATTTAATTATTCACAGATCCTAAATTATTATGTAAACATGCTGATCAATATTTCTGACCGCTCTGAAGATCGATGTACAGAACATAAATGTAGCTATAAATACCTAATGAATTAATTATAATAAGTAACAATTAAGATGCCCAAATAGGTTATTTTTTGGCGTTATCTTAATCTGTCATGTAGTGTTTTTTATATTTTACTAGCCGACCCGTGCCCACTTCGTTGTGCGGTAATAGGCATTATCAAGCTACAACTTTTCTCTAGAACTCAATCATATATCTCTCATCGTTAAGGCAGCGTTCGTAAGAAACGTTTTCGTTCGACCATTTTTTCTCCGACTCCCCAGATATTACCCCCTACAACCTCACGAATTTTACCTCTCTATGATATTAGTATAGATAATATAATTAGTTAATAGCTTCTGCCCGTGACTTCGTACGCGTAGAATGGTTATTTTGCGCTAAAACGCAGCGGAAGCTCTGAAAAGGAAAAAATACCCCGATTTTGCAACATTCTTCATTGCTGCTCCGCTCCTATGGGTCTTAGCGTGATCATATATAGCCTATAACATTCCCTGATAAATGAGCTATATAACATAGAATTTTCCAAATCGGACCAGTAGTTCCCGAGTTCACCCCTTACAACGTCACAAACTCACAAACTTTACCTCTTTATAATATTAGTATAGATTCATAATCTTGTCTTACTTGACTCTATATTTTGTAATAAGATGGCATTTTCCGTAATGTAGTTCGGTTATTGAGTACAAGGGAAGTGGATGGGAAATAACACCACGGAGCATTAATTTTAAGATGCCATAAAAACTTCGGGGAGAGTTGTAACCAGAGGGCACCATCTTGTAAGAACATTGAAATAATCACCAGACACTTGTAGAATTACTGCCTACTCGACAATGGAAGTCAATAATCAAGAAGATTAGTTAAAGAAATAAAAATACGTCAAAATATTTAGAAACAAATGATGTTAATTATTATGTTTAAGCATAATTTTCGTTGACATAGTCTTTCCAAGTTGCAAGCCATTCCAGTATTACGTAAGTACTGAGTTAAGGAGGCAGGGAGGGTCGATTTGCTTATTATTTGTGATGACATAAGGGTTGGGGTGTGGACGATGATTACGCCAGCAATATTTATTTATTTAACCTGAACAGATTTAAAAATACTTACATAATTGCTTAAGTATGGGAGTAAGAACATTGCTTATTTTTACTGACCAAGGGGAGGTCAGAAGTTACGAAAATTCTGTTTACGTAATACATCATTGAACAGCTCCTTATCCAAATATAAAGGGGTTTTTAGATTAGTTTTACAAAGTAAGAAATAGATTGTTTATTGTTGGAACAGCAGTACAATTATATTAAATTAAACAAAGAAATTAGATTTAAAAAATGCAATACATGTGAAAAATTAAGAAAAAATGTCCAATTGGTAAATCCATTCAGCAAAGTACAGTACAGTAGTATTGCAGCACTGATTTTTGTAGGAGCCCACATGATGATAAACGGACGTTTAGTATATTATATTAGTATTAGAAAAATTGAAAAAACGAAACCTAATAAGTATAACAAATAACGCAAGCACACATAACACGTCACAGATGTTCACATTAAATCGGTATAGATATAGCTAGTGTAACTACAAATTTAAGACAAATGGAAATAGGAGGATGATTGATTTTTTTCTTCTTTCAGGCCGTGTTCATAAACCCCTCGATGTTGCTCTGTCTACTTTTGTGCCTACAGTTGTCACTAATACTTCTACAATTGTGCCTACTGTTCAGCAGTATAGCGTGGCACAACTTCTTGTCTATAGTGATACTGCTTTTTATCAACTACTCCACGCTGTTCAAAATGGTCCGCGACTATCTCGTCGCGTGGAAGGTTTACAAGGCCGAGAATATGATACAAGAGAAAACTGCTCCCGCTCATAATACTTCGAATTGATTAATTACAACGTATTCTATAAGTTAATCGCACGCACAAACTTCGTTTTTGTTTTTTGTCTTGCCAAGTTGAGCGACACTATTACTATAATTTATGACATATACACTACAGAGAGAGTAGAGATAATGACTGGTAAATTAAATGTAAATTTAGACTTGAGATATCCAAGCCAACCTCACCTGCACGTGGTGCACCCTGCTGAATAACGAACGAGGCAATGGCGAAAGCGGGGTGGTAGGGTTTTACAGCCTGACTGGGTCGCAACCACCATGTATATGGCGAAAAAGCCCGTCATAGTGATTCGCTTCTGCGGGTCGCGTTTCGGGATCAGCCTGTGCATATCCAGCTTTTCGCAGGCCGGCATGACAGCGGCGACCGGCGATGGATACTGTGTCACTTGGTGGTCGCCATTGTTTTTGGATTGTACTGTGCTTACCATCAGGCACGGTGCAGTTATTTTGCCGTGCTACTATAAAAAAAAATGGACTATGAACTGAAAAAAATTCTGTCAAAATCCATGTATAAAATGACAAATGTTAAAAAAGTTCGATCTGAAGGTAACACTATATTACTAAAATGGCGCTAAGGTACTAAGAAGTTACGATCTAAATTTAACACTAAATGGCCCAAATGGTGCTGATATACCAAGAAGTTGCGATCTAAATTTAACACTAAATGACCGAAATGGCGCTGATGTACCAAGAAGTTACGATCTGAAGTTAACACTAAATGACCGAAATGGCGCTAATGTACCAAGAAGTTACGATCTGAAGTTAACACAAAATAATCAGAATGGCGCTGATATACCTACCAAGAAGTTGCGACCTGAAGATGAAACTAAATAAAATCGCGTAAATATGCTAAAAATGAAAATGGTGCGTCTGTACTAAGAAGTTATAGTCTAAAGTTGACTTTAATTGATTAAGAAAAATTATGGCTTGAAACTATACAACTGAAAGTGCCATTTTGGTAACGCCATTATAATATCATGAATTTTGTGAAACACTTTTATAATACAGTCACTCGTTATCTCTAACCTCTATGATATTCTAAGACACTTGTCAATTTTACCTTTCTCATAATGTGACCATGAATCATCTCCTTGAATATTGCGTGTGTTCAACCAGTCACCCGGTATAATAAATGCTTTGCTTAATTTAGTATTCAATTGCCCAGTATGTAATTGTGTCCTCATATTCTTTTTATGTGATTTTAAAATTATTTGTATCTCTACAATTTTAGTGTATATTAAACAGCAAAAAGAACATAACTTTGATAAGTTATGTGACAATATGTAATTTGTAACCTAACTTTATGTAACATCATATTCTCTGCAAAAGATGTTTGGATTGTCAATTTAAAATATTTTTTATTACAGCGAAGACGGCAGAATCAAAAATATATGAAATAGAATGTCTAAATAATTTGTTTTTGGTTGTTAATAATTCATAAGATAATTTGTAATGGGTCATGAAACTTGGCATGTCAAAAATATTACTAAATTGTTGTGTCAATCAGTACTTAATATTTGATTATAAACACTGTGCTCATAATAAAATAATTCTGAATAAAATGTTATTGAAATTATAAGACTGACACCAAAGCGTTGTTATGTTAAACAATTTCACTAAAGTACAGTTGGTTTCATACTTGATACTGGAACAAATATTTTTAAACCCAAGTGTTCAACACAAGCAAGCTATTGTGTGATATGTGCAATAATTATATCACAAACTTGCCATATGAGTTTTATTTAGTCGTTTCTATGTTTAAAAACAAACAATCTCATTTCATAGTCTAGTCAGCGGACATGAAAGTGTAAGTGAATTATAAAATAAAAAATTTTTTGAATGAACAATGATATCATTTCTTTTATTGACTATCTCATATAATTTATTTACAATATTTTAACCTTAGGTTTCCCTTCTAGCTGAATAATCTCATAATAAGGAATAATGTTAAATATTATCTAATTGATGGTTAAACCTAAAATTAATGAAACATATTCGGTGTTATTACAAAAAAGGTTAAATACGATTTGAATCCTGGCTTTAAAAAGGTTTCACATTAAATGCACCGTGGTCGCTGAATGTTCGCCATCTTGCTCTTTTGTCTCGCTTTAGTTACGTAAGGTTAGACTTAAGGATACTAAATAGGATACCGCGAACTTGCCTCGGACGAGCGCGGTGAATTTATTTGGACACTTTTTTTTAACCAAGTATTTAATAGTAACTTTTTTGTAATAACACGGATTTAGTTTATTAATAGTCAGATGTTTTGACCGGTGGAATGTCTTTTCACTGACATGTACCATCTAACTTTTCGCAATTTGCGTACATTACCTAATTTAAATTAGTAACACCATCGACAAAAAGTGAAAGAACTCATGAATCAGACTCTGAGAAATGTCCTAGTAATATCATAGTATGTATGAAAGTATAGAACTTTGAACTTCTCAGTGTTTCAAATACGCCCTGGGCTGGTGTGCTGATTGTGCCCATACCTTCTTTCGGAAAGAGATTTGTGGCCTTACACGAGTTTCTTAGTGACTGATGTGACGATGATGTAGTTTTACCGATAAATACTACTGAAATAAATCACTGTGTCAACATACCAGGTAGTCTTATAAATTCACCATCTAGAAAATGAACCATCAAGATTTATTCAGCCTTGCCACAGCTAAAACATAAACATAGTCTCTCATTTGCAATTTATAATTACAGAGAACAAATACTTCACAAAACTATCTCTCATTTGCTAATATTTTTAGGCTATAATGTTATATTACCAAATAACGTCAAAAACGGACATAGTCCATTTAGGATTATATTTTTTGGATTACAACTTACATCTGTCAAACCTATATATGAAATACTTATATTCTGCATATATAGGAAAAAACTGAAGTTAAATACAAGTGACTGCTGTATAAAATGGTTGAAACAACTTTGATGATACTTTTATCAGCAAATTAAGGATTCCTCATTAGGTTACATATCCTGATGTTTTTTCATAGGATTTCTGTGGTAAAGGCAATGTTATATAAAAAATATAGGTATACAGCCCTCAATAAATTCAGATAAATACATCATATCTATGAAACATAAACATTTTCGAGAGAACCAAGTCATTGGCACCAATTAGTGTAGAATATAAAGATTACCAATTATACCTATTTTGTGAATACCCAAGATGCTGTCTTATTGCTATCATTTATTTGTACTTTTAATGACTTCATTTTATCTCGGACAATGTCACAGGCAGTCAATAACTCCTTATCTTTCCTTGATAGCGCATTCAACCTCACAGTATGTCGAAATTCAACAAGATTATCTATCAATGATTCAGAAACAATAGTCTCATTACAACTGTCTTTTAATGTTAATCCGAACTTCTTAAGCACATTTGTTATGTACTCTATGGTCAGTATGATAGGCACAGGATAATAATCACCAGATTTCATTATCCTATTTGTACTTGTAACTAAATGTAGCAAGTTATTTATACATGTTGATGTATCAAAATCTGATTTTAAAGCCTCCAAGTTAGCATCTTCAATTTTTTGCAGATTTTCCACCATTTTATCTTCATGATCATGTGTTATCATTTTATCATTACTGTTGACATAGTTATTAGCCTCTTTAAGGAAAAATTTAAATTTATTCAAGATGTCTCCAGCTGTTTCCATGACTACATCATTGTATTCCATAGGATATCGATAGTTTGACATAAGACATGCCATACGGAATGTATCAGCACTATGTATACTAAGTAAATCTGGTATTGCAATTGTATTTTTAAGGGATTTTGACATTTTTGTATCACCTTTGGCTTGTAAATGTCCAACATGAATCCAGTAATTAGTCCATTGTATTGTGTTGTGATATGCACAAGATTGAGCCTCTTCATTTTCATGGTGTGGGAATTGCAAATCAATTCCTCCAGCATGGAAGTCTAATTGTGAGCCAAAAACTTTGCTGACCATTGCCGAGCATTCAATATGCCAACCAGGTCTACCTTTACCCCAGGAGACCTCCCAGAATGGCTCCCCTGGCTTGTAACCTTTCCACAAGGCAAAATCCATCTTATTTCTCTTTTCCTCATCTGATGGATCACCAGCTTCCTGCATTTTTTGCAATTTACCATAGGAATCATATTTACTTGTGTCAAAATAAACAGATCCCGTTTTAGATATGTAAGCCATATTATTATCTATTAATTTTTTTACAAAGTTTTCTATGCAGTTTATGTGTTCTGATACTCTAGTTACTATTAGAGGTTTTTCTACATTTAAAGACAATAGATCTAACCAAAACTCATGTTCGTATTGCTTAGCGATATTTGTGAAATGCGTGTTTGTTTCGAGGCCTTTTTTAATAATTTTATCATCAATATCAGTGATACCCATTGCTGTAACTAGTTTTATGTTGAAAAATGACTTTAGAATTCTTTGTAAGATATCTAGTTTGACGTAGCAGCTGGCGTGTCCTATATGTGCAGAGTCGTAGACAGTAGGACCGCAGGAGTACCACGTCGCTACATGAGGATCACTCAGAATTACCGGAACTCTTTGGTTAGCAACACAATTATAAAGGTATATCCCTGTCGGATTACCGTAGGGCATTAGCCATTTCGTCTCTTTATATGGTCTCAAACTGCACACATGTGATAGTCTTCGCACAAAAAACCATGATAAACTTTTCATTATTTTGATTAGAGTAGGTAAATTTTATTTCATATGATTCATGTCCTTTGTCAAAATCATAGTAACCTATATCTACTGTCAAAATATCAGCTGTTGTGAGATTTTTTTTAAATCTCTTGTTCCATATCATGGTGACAGTATAAATTGTACTTTAAACATTACATCAAGTAATGGTATATTTGAAGAACACATTTCGAAAGTTCACGAACAAAAGTTTACTACTTTATTTTTGTTATAATAAACAAATTTTATTTAGAAATGAACCATACGTGAGATATACCTACTAGTGGAAGATATAATATATGCTCTATCTCTGTCTAAATGGTTTTCTTAGATTTCTGTTTATGCTATATTTCATAAGTTATGTAGTTGCTTTCTGAAGTCATTAGTGAAATGTGTCAAATTGTATGAACTATCCAGTTCAAAGTGTCATAACATTGCGATTTTGTGATAATTTATAAGTGAAAATTCTTCGTTTATAAATTATAAAATGGTTTCTTATGGTCCAGATGAGATCGGCTTGGTAGATCAGTCGCCGTGCGCCGGAATTCGTGCTGAACTAAAGTCATGTTTATTAAATAGCAATTGTTGTAAAATAGTAAGTAATCCTATAAATTTATAAAAAGAGACTTCTATCACAATAGTTGAAGTAGAAATAAATAATAGAAAGAAAATATTGTTTAATTTTCAATACATAAATATTTCTGAGAGGTACAGGAACAACCTCTATAGTAGTGCTATGTTTATTGATAGAAGATATGTTGAAGGAATTATTACTAAATTACAGGATAAGAAAACACCTAAAGAATGTTTAAGAGAGGGCAACATACCAGATGAATGTGCTCAGTTAAGGCAGACATTTTTTGAATGTAAAAGGTCCTTAGTAAGTATTATTCATCATTAATAATGTTCAACTATATAAACTGTATATTTTTATATGAATTGAAATGAATATGAACAACACAGATGTTATAGAGAGTTGTCATAACTTTACCTATCCATATTGATGAAAATATAAATAAGTGAAGACCAAATAATTCAGTACCTCATTTTCCTCTTTTTGGAAACGATTTTTTTTTATTTCTTCTTTGTTTAGTAGCCATTGATGGCATTTAGTGTTGTCATTAAACAAATTGGAATCTGTTTCTTTTCCTGGCCATCAGCAAACCAATTTTTATTTATAGGACTATTTGTTATATTTCAAAATCCTTATTTTTTAAATATCATAGTCAAAATGAACATGTGTGTCACCTGATGTTAAGTGATCACTGTCCATAGACACTAGCAACACCAGGGGAGTCGCAAGTGCGTTGCCAGCCTGTGTTTGGAGGAGAGGGAGTGAGGGGAGGTGGTCCGTCAGTGCTCTCACTGACCGAACGAAATGCATCAATGCAAGCACTGTTACTTCACGTCGGTTTTCTGTGAGAGGGTGGGGTGCGAGCCGACCCAAGTAATAGCTACAACGTGGCTCTACCACCGTCAGTCTTAATTATATTATAATATATATATAATTATATATACCTACAGTTATAATCTATAATATCCATAACTCTACTAATCTACAATATTTGTATATACTTTGATATAAAAACCCCAATAATATTGAAACTTTAAAAAATTATGGATTGTGATCTAATTTCAATACCAATAGTATTTGATAAATTGTAGATTCTAAAATATGGTATACTGATTTTCTGTTTCTTTTTTGAGTTTTTTCTTTGAAACTCTTAATTCATATTAGGTCTTTACCTATGAAATAGCAGTTTTGTATGAAAAAATTTAAACGGTTTTTTTTCATGTATTTTTATTTGTATTAATCGAAGTAATCACCCATGCAATCAATGCATCTTTGCCAACGCAGTGGCAGTTTATTGATGCCCTTCTTAAAGAAATCAGCTGGACGGGAGGCAACAAATTCTTCAAAGGCATTTTGTACTGCCTCTCGGGTATTAAATTTTTTTCCCGCCAAGGAGTTATCCAAATTCTGGAAAAAGTAGTAGTCTATAGGGGCAAGATCTGGTGAGTAGGGCGGATGACGGAGAACTTCCAACCCCAGTTCTTGCAACTTGGAGACCGTCTGCTGTGCAGTATGAGGTCGCGCGTTGTCGTGCAGGAGCAGCGGAGACGAGCGATTGACCAATGCTGGTTGGAGATGTGCCAGCTTCTCCATCATTGTGTTTAGTTCTTCACAGTACACATCTGCAGTAATGCTCACCCGGTTTGGTAAGAAGCTGTGATGAATCACACTGGCGCTAGACCACCAAACAGTGACCGTCACTTTTTTAGGGGTAAGTTTTCGTTTAGGGCATTGTTTAGGTGCCGAACCAGGATCCAACCAATTTACTGAGCGCTTGCGGTTATCAAACAGAATCCATTTTTCATCGCAGGTAACAATGTGGTTCAAAATTCCTTCAATTGTGTGTCTGTTGAGCAGTGCAAGGCACGTCTCAATGCGTACTTCGCGCTGGCGATCATTGAGTTCGTGGGGCACCCATTTGTCAAGCTTTTTTACTTTGCCAATTTGACGCAAATGGACCAATATTGTTTTGACGCTAACGTCGAAAGCTGCTGCTAATTCAGCGGTAGATTGTGTATCATCAGCTTCCATAATCGCCTTTAATTCGTCATTGTCGACCAAAGTCTTTGGACGACCGCGAGGTTAATTTTTCAGGTCGAAATTCCCAGAACGGAAGCGAGCAAACCAATAACAGGTGGTGCGTTGGGTTGTAGTGTTAGCTCCGTAAACGTCGTGGATGTTGCGTGCCGCTTGTGCCGCGTTGATGCCACGACGGTACTCATATTCCATAATTACTCGAATTTTTAACGTATCTATGATGACAAAAAAGATTGAAATACGATGAAAATGTAACACTAATCAATAAACTAATGACTACTTTTGGAAAAAGAATTCCATGATTTTAAAATAAAATTAATTTGAAATTAGAATTCTTAGCCAAACAAAAATTATTTTGATTTGAAATGGCCAGTACTGCAGAACGGCAATATCATAGGTAAAGACCTATTATATATTACAAGCAATAGATTTACACAAGATATTAGTGTACTAATTTTCCTTTCCTTTATAAGATAATACCAAAAGTAAACAATGTTTTAAAATGAAGCAAATATAATAAAATATTTATTTCATTTCAGCTGGATACAAGACGAAGGTTTAGAGGGCATAAAGGCTATTGATCAGTGTTAAATGTGAACAATATTAGTGTATGATTAAATAGTAAAATAATTGTATAAAATATTTTTTGAGTATTTCATTAAAAGTTTTTGTTTATATTTTTTTTCTTTCAATTATATGTTTATCTGTGAATTAATATACACTTGTAGCATTTCTAATACTCAAAATACGTTAGAAGCTAATCTTCCCTTGTTTAATAAAACTTTTTTTTAATATATAATACAATGAGATCTATAAATAATTTAAATATTTAATTTTGAAATGCACAAAGTAAATGATTTTACTATGTTACGTCACTACATGCAACATTTAAAAAGCTTCTGATCTTAAAATGTTAATTGATGAAATGGTGGGGCTATAGATGTCAGTTAGGTAAGTAATAAAAATGGTTTGTTTGTTACTGTGGCCTAGAGATTAATAGGAACAAACAGAGAAACCAAAATTGATTCTTTTTTTATTATAAGTGTCTTATATACTTTCCAATCCATTCAGTAAAAAGCTGTATTTTTGACATTAATTATACACCAACATTAAGACTCCCTATTTAGATACTTTAATTATTAGTTTATATAAAAAAACAACTATACACATATATATGTAATTCCAAAAGAGGAAAACATTTTTCACACACAAATTTTAAAATATATCACAAGCCGGATCTAAACCTGGGCAAGGCAAAATCTTTCCACTGCACAGCTCAGTTCTTCCTATTAGATGATATGTAAGGAGTATAAAGGTGGAGTATTTTCCTTAAAAAAAAAGCATTTTATAATTTTATTGATGGATAAATAAAAGTTCCATAACATTTTTCAGTTTTTATTATAAAAATAATTGAAATTTATTTGAATACATGCTCTCATATTATGTTAGTGCTAGGCCGTAATATCGCTTTTTAAGCTAAATAGTTTTTAATAAATTTATTCATATGCATTTTTAAAAATGGTAATTTGAGGCAATTAGTGAAAAATCGTGAACCCAATATTCCTGTATATAGTTAATTCTGTCAACACTACATATAAATATATTTTATTAAATACCTAAATATTTAAGCTAAGAATCATACTTTAACAATAATATCTTTGAAATTAGTTCATACTGAGACCAGAAGAGATTGGTTTGAGGCACTTTTCATACAGCGTCCTTAAATAGTATAGCAGTAGAAACTATTTCTTTCAAGATTTATTGTGGCACACATTAGATTGAAATATATTTATTTAAATCACTATACAAGCTTGTCATTTACCTAAAAAGCAATTTGTTTAAAATTGACAACTGTGTCGCTTAAACTTTCCAACTGTTTTTTTTACAATGTTATAATATGTAGTTTTGATTATAATGTTACAATTGGAAACCCTTCCATAATATTTATATATTTTACTTAAAGATTGCTATATTAAATAAGTAAAAATTAACTAGTTTTAGCACCATATTGAAATAATAATTTAAATTTCTCAAATACAGATATTGACGCCAGAAATACCGAAACAACATTAAATTTTACAATAGATTAAACTTATGTGATAACTCTTAGTATAAAAATCAAAGAAACATACACTACAGTGGTGTGAATTGTTATCATTGTGAGTATTTATGTAAATAATGATAAATAATGAAATTTGACTTTTTTAAAATTGATAAGTTTCTTTTTACACAAAACATAAAGACATAAACCATTCAGAAATGTCGTAGGCGTTTAGAATAGGTAGCTTTCTAATTTCGTAGAAATACATTACATATTCTTTTTACCTGTTCTAAGACCTGGCCAACGTTGTCCCGCGATGGTAATAAAAAAAACCTTGACAAATTATATACTTTAAACCTTCATCGTGAATCACTTTATCTACTGGTGAAAACCGCATGAAAATCTGTACAGTAGTTTTTGGATTTATCGCGAACAGATAAACGTGGCAGAGGACTTTGTTTTATAACTAGCGACCCGCCCTAGCTACGCACTGGAAGATAAAAATGTATATCATAGCGGACTTTTTAGATCTTTTTAAGATATACAATTCCGTAGTACATTAATTTGATCTATTCTTAAGGTTTAGCCAGCGTTTGCTATTTAAGCGCACAAAAATTTGTTTGTTATGACATCACATTACAAATTTTTGAATTTTTCGGATTTTCTGTACTGTAATATGTATCTATTATACATATGAACCATCTCCTTGAATCACTCTATTTATTTAATTACTCTATTGCTGAAAACTGTATTAAAATCCGTTGAATAGCTTAAAAGATCTCTATCTATAAGATAAGACAGCGGAAACGACTTCATTTTATACTATGTGAAGATACGTAGCGATAACTTGCATTTGGCCGCGGCATCGCTCAGCTTAATGAAGATTTGAACTATCCCTTAAGAACAGTATTTTTGTTTGGATGAAAGGTTCACTATGTTCTTTTCAGCACCTTTGCAAACGTTTGCAACAAACATTTGCACACATGTATGCGTATGGCTAGGACGTAAAAGCGTAACAAACAAACTTGTAGGAGTCGAGACTGACTTGGACAACCTAGTAATAAGACTCGGAACAATGTTATTATATTATAATATAATTGACTCGGAATGCGTAAAATAGACTGTTTAATTTTAACTCCATATATGGTATTTACACACACAACAGATCATTCGATTGTTTGAATAACATATTCTATTTACAATCAATTGAAACTTCTCAGCCAGTTTGCCAAAGAGAATGACATACTCAAGAGCTACAAACTCATATTCGAAGTTAGGTATAATATTTATATAATTTGCTGACATTAAACATGACTGCGGACATTCCTACGCCTTGCTTTTTTAACAGACTTTGTATAATTTGTCGCATGAAGGGAAGAATAGCATTCGCCGTATATTGCGCCGAAGGTCCACGGAGAACTTTTATTGCTACAACTCGACGTGTACATGCGAATTCTCACTAGCTCGACTTACGTTTCATACGTTCCATATCAATTCACTGAATGCTTGGCAAATTCTTATTGGTAACCTTTTTCTATGATTAAAATGGTAGAGAGGTAAACATTGTGTCGGGCAGATTGGGAGCAGTGTCTCGCTTGCCTTCGGGTATTGGAGAAAAGCGAGACATACGCTCATCTTGCTTTTTTTTATCAACAATTTTTTTATCACTTTATTAAAATACATTCGGCTATCATTACCATAATAGACTTTCTAAATCAAACCATTTTATCTAACGCCTACGACGTTATAACAATTTCGCTAATAAATTTAGATACTCCTGATTTGTGATATGCATTATGATATGCTATAATTAATAATTCTACTCTTTGTTAATAGTTTTAATTTTTAATGTAATAGTACATGGGTTTATTTATTTTTTCATATGGTAACAAAAGATCTGGATGATGTGGCACACGGTGATACGTGATTAAATTGTTTACCTATAGAATAAGAACGGGATAAAGATTGCAATTATCTTTTAAGATCACAAAATAAACTTACAAATAGGATATATATTTGTATCTATTAAACCGAGTTTCCTTTTCATGTATTAAATAATTTAAAAACATCTCTAAATATAACAGCTATGTTTGTAAAATGCAGTGCATTAGTAGAGGTAAGGAGAACCGTCTCTGTGTATGAAAATGTGTCCGTCAAAATATGCTAAATTAAGATGGCGCCACAATAGCAATAAGGTTCAATATTGTTCAATTATTTTTAAAGTATAATAATAGTAAAATCGTTTAACGTAACTATTTAAAGTTCACACATTTCTATCACTCTCGTCATTATCGGCTGAGTGCCTTAAGCGCTCGCCTTAGTAGTCCGGTGAAGCTGTTATGACCTTGCTAGGTCAATAGCGTAGTCAGTTCGAGAAAAAAAAATATCACTCTCCTTGGTTTCTCACAGCAGTTATTTTAGGTTATTTTATAAGCATATTTCGGACTATTCATACCCTTTGGCTAAGCTAGCGCCATTTTGTAAGGTTTTGAAACTGTTCTTTAGCGCTTAGAGCTGGACACTTTTTCATGACCCATATGAGACGGTTCGCCTTAACTCACTCTCCATAGTTTTCAAAACATAAATAAAGAAAAAAAGTCAGATGGATACACTAGAGTACACATGTATAGAGAAATTTCATGATATCGATTTTTATATTTTAGCCATATTTTCCTAATGGTTTTTTATATAGGCATATATGGAGGCAAGGACATTGTGCAATTACTTCAAGCTTTAGATTTTACCAATCATATTAAATAAACAATGTAAAGTTTTATTGAGTAGAAATATAATAGGCTTAATTGTTAATAAGTACTAAGTGCTCTATTAAAATAGACTAAATTAATATCTACTGAAACTATTCTAATAATAATAGTTTTGGCGCCATTTTGTTTATTTTGACTCTTATCCAAATATGATTAGGTAATTTACTCGAGGTTAGCTAAATATTATATTTATTTGTGAATTTAATCTTCTTGCTTTAATTACTGAATAATAGAAATTAATTAATATGAATTATTATACATATTAATAAAACGTTATAATCTATTTTGTCTTAAATCTATCGAAATATTAGCAAATAACACTGTTCTAAGCACGTTCTTCTGTGCCCAAACATGTCAATGTTTGCCAGAGTCGTCTCTAACCCGCGTATTGTCTAAATGTCATAACCGATTCATAGTTCCTATCGTTAGCAATAAATATAACAGAATTAGAATATGCTATGCTATGAGGTTAGAGCAGTAAAATTAAATATATATGGACTTTCCATTACCTTTTTGTTACTTTCTTGGAGAGCGGACTAAAATAATACGTGCGACATCCGGATGGGTGATTTTTTTGTTTATGTTGTTTACGAAAACTTCACCTGCTATTATGTGATCACTTATAATTATATACAACATATTTGAAAAGATTGCGTGTCCTAAAGCCGTGTACAAAAGGTTTACATAGAGAAATGTTTGTTCTGAGAGGTCTTTACAAAACCTATCCCCTACTTAATATGTTTATTCGTCTTTGGTCGCATGCCGATCATATTGTAGACCCTATAGCACTACTCCAAGGCATAGCGCTCAGATGCCCTTAATCCACATAGAGACGACTCTGCTGTTTACATTAATAATCATTAAAATGTAATTAATACTTTGGTCCTTTGTTACAACGTGTTCTGTTTATAGCCATTTTAATATCGAGACATCTTTGTAGGTTAAATTATATTAAATTTAAAAACTTCGCCTATAAAAGTCATTTAGGTATCACGTCCAATAATATACCTTTAATCTTTTTTTATTTGAATAAGTAATCCATTGATATTCTCATCAAAATATATTGGGATCTTTTTATATCTATCAAAGAGTTCTATTACATATAAATACTTTTATATATGACTAATATGACGTGTATTTTATTAAGTTCTATTAGCCTCTGAGTAATATACAGCCTATTGTAGTTTCATTTTAATATTTTGATGGATTGAAGTTATTAAAGAATGTCAACTTCTTATTACGAATAAAAATAGATTGCACTAGCGAATGAAATAAATACTAGCAGCCATCTTGGTTTTAGAAACATACGAACGAAATTTGCATAGATTCTTTTGGCGGGATTTTAGTTATGTACTTGCTTTTATTGTCTAGTATTTTTTTAAACATTTTGTGATATTAATCACATGCATTATGCACATACACAAATTAAGCACAAGTGAAATGGATGAGAAATAATAACATGGAGCATAAATGTCACAAAAACTCTTTGCCACCACTACTACTACTTTGAACACGAAAACACTTTTTTTTATTTAATTTATTATCTTCCTGGTAATGACAGTAATAATTTTGAATAAAGAGGATTGGTAGTTAAAGTAAATAGAAAAAAACGTGCATAATTTAATGTCATGACTGTCTTTATATGACAAAACTCTTAACGCTTATTGATAGGTAACGCGCAGTTAAAAAAGTGGTTCTTGAATCTAGAAACATGAACTTTCGCACAATAGTTCTTATATAAAATGCGTGAGTTAGATACACTACTAACAATGGATTTTTGACACTAAGTCTCGTAAGACATTAGAGAGTTAAAAATAGCGATTATTCCTGAGATGGTAACGATAAGAAAGCCCATTTATCGAGTCATTAGCAAAAAATTAAAAAAGTAACACATTGTTTATAGATATTTAATTATTTTTGGACGTGATTATACTATACTTGTTACCTTGTAAGCTTATAGCCCTATAGGCGATATCAATGGTACTTTTTGTATGTATTTATAACGGATAAATTTAAATTAAATTTTATACCCTTGACGGAAATTTTCATATAATTTTATTGTTAGTTAAAGTGGAATACACTCAATTGAGGTTATTTCTATACGAACTGTGTATAGTATACATTAATATTCATAATTGTTAACAAATCCAATAGAAATGTTACTAATACCTCAATACGTTTTTACTTGTATCATTGTAGTCCGGTGAAGCTGTAAAGACCTTGCCAGGTCAATAGCATAGTCAGTTCGAAAAAAAAAAAACTTGTATCATTAAAATAACCTTTAAAGATGTCTCAAAATCTACAGAATAACACACTGGGGGCCTTCGAGGCCGACCTCCTCCTAGAAAGTCTGTATAGGTCTGTACAAGCCTGTGTAACCGCATAACCTAGCTCTGAGCGCTGTTATTATCATCGCAGCACCCGATAGATCGTCCATCAAGTTGGCACACTCGCAAACCAGCAGGTACATCTTGTCTCCGTGAGTGGCTACTGATTTGTGCAAGGCTATCTTCCTCATACCGACTGAGTGGGGCAGGTGGCGGTACAACATCCTGGCTCCGGTCCAGTAAAGCCAGTTTCTCTCGAAACGCTCGCCGTCATCGCCTTCAAATACCTGGAAATTTTAGTATACATAAACAGGCGAGATAAATGTATAGAATATCGCCTGCAGATTAAGTGATACAGGAAATTGAAAAAACAGTGGAAATAAATAAGGACATGAGCACACGTTTATAATAAGGTTCCGGTTCCATCAACAATCCGGAACCTTCGGTGAAGTAAGTAAGTAACATAGTGATAACACTATAACATGTTGGTAGGGATTTTTTTAATGCCGATCTGGTCAACTACCGCTCTAAAGTAAAATAACTGGCAACTTCATTTGAGACTCGGTCCTTCTCTAAGTTGAACACGTTACTATATTAGACTGCTTATGCCCGGTTTCTGAGGTACTTTAACTAAAGTTTACCTTTTCAATAGCGTTATCGGTTCAATAACTTGACATGTTTGCGTTTCTGAATACACAATCATACGATAATTGTCAGTAAAACTCAACAGGCCATTGGATAGTTTATTTTATGGATAACTCTGTTGAGTCAATAACTATTGGTAGTTTAACCGAGTATCCCAGAAACCGGGCATAAGTCGCTTAAAATCAAGTGAGACTGTGGTCAAACGCTAAATTACACAGAACAGTAATTGATTCCAGGTAAATTGGTAAGATTTAAGAAAATAAATTATTTTTTAAACACATACTCGATAATCTTTGGTGTATCAGTCAGATTTGAAAGGATATATAGGTATAGATGAGATAGCGCTACGCTTCTCTGGAGCCGAGCAATTGCCATACAATGTTTGCTAAGCGAGAATGAAGTAATTATATCACACAGCACAACTAGTACTTTATAAGGCATTGGTTCTAATTTCAACTGCCGGAACATACCTTAGTTAACATACTTTCGACTTGAGAGTGGTACATATCCTATAACTACGCTATGGTTCAATGAGTCGGGCTCAGTGAAAGATTAAAATATCTATATATTAATACGTGAAGCCTAATCTTTGTATCCCTTTTTAACGGAATTGGGCGAACGGATCAACGTGAAACTTGGCATAGTTAAAGTTTATATGGAGGAGAAGTATAAGTAAGTATAAAGCAAGTATAAAGTAAGAATTTATTTTATATAAAATGCATTAGAATTACATTAAATTAATTAAAATATGCATTAATCACACTACTGCTTCAATTTTACACAACATATACACACATGTAAATAAAAAAGACATTTTGACATCTGTCAATAAAGGATTTCAAAAAAGGTTGTGAAGGAGGTTGCTATGCTCGACTGTATGTATTATTTTAGTCTTCCAATTACTCTTTTTCATTCTACATTCAACAATGATATTATAACATACAACTATTATTATAATATGTATCCCTTTAAAAAATCAATGAACTATGGTCGAATGTCGACCACTGGACGCCCACTAGTATGGTGAACTACGTAGTGTCTGTACAAACTAAGCTAGAAATGTTGTCGCCAGGTAGTTGGACATGTAAATAATTTCCTTTTCTAAATGTTGGCTGTTATAATCTTCGTTGAATCGATCCCATAAGACCTGGTGAAGCTGTAACCTAACGTTAGCTATAATAAATGTGGTAGATTAAAATGTACCTAACGAGTGAAACTATTCCTTACTGATTAATTTACATAGGTATATCAAAGGCTTCGATTTTGTAGATGGCACCTATTTCTTTATAAAGTATTTAAATATGATTGTAGGTGTTTTAACAGATTATAAACTCACCTTATAAACACTAATAATGAAGCCTGTTGACGGTGTATGCGATTTCTTGGGTCCGCCTGCTAAATCTGTAAACGGCGGTCTGCATATCATTGCGACCTCACTGTACAAGTCTAAAGTGTGTGCTGCCGAATACCTTATTGTCTTCGGATCAAATTTCGTCAAAGATGCACATCGCATGTTATTATAAAACAAAAGTGGATCACTCTGCATTGTATTTATAACGTAATAAGCTATGAATGGAAATTCTGCATTTTTCTCCATATTCGCTAACAACATGCCACCGATTGCCGTGTTCGCTTGAGCAACTTCATTCAATAGCTCTCCTGCAGCTATCTTCTGCTTGATCAGAGGTTTCGTGAGAGGTGATTCTAGTATAGGTTCTATTGGTTCTAATGGGCTCATCAGATGAGCCAATATACATAGCTTTGGGTCAGCAATCTCTAGGATACTAAGAGAGTTTTGAGCATTCTTTGTCGTCATTCCCTTTTCTGGCGTTGGCGGTGGAACTGGCAACTGTAAAAGATATTTAGATCAGTTTTAATAAAATTATATATAGAATTTCATCATTTTCATTACTTATCAAAATCAATCTGAATATAAAAAATGGATGAAAACTGTATAAACATTATATACATTCGTTAAAGGGACTTTTTCAATTTTGTTTTTTTCGCATAATGATATTCGAACTTAGCAATATAAAGGGAGAGAGGGGTGATTGCAGTTCTTAACGTGTTGTATGAGCATTATATAATAAGATCACAAAGATTTGTCAGTCATGATTTATGTGCAAGTCAAAGAATTATGGTCAAAGTCTATAGGAAATATTTGTGTTATATGGAAGGAAACTCCAATAGAAGTACATAATTTTATAATATCCTCCATATTGGGTAAACGGGATTACTCATAGATTTGCTGTTATCAACATATAATATTAAAGTTCTTTTTTGTTTTATATTGTACTATCTGATGCCCTTAAAATATGGCAAAGGTTCAGTTGAATCCAAAAATAGGTAGCCTAGAACCATCTAGGAAGAATTCTGCATCGAACAGTCATAGTCCTATACCGATAAGTTAACTATTTTCCTTGTTATATATATAAGATAGAAGAAGATATACTTCTTTTCGATCAATTCGCTTCATCGCAAAATTGTATCAACTGAAACAGTTGCATGCAAAACATAGAAGAAGTTAAAATACTCACAGGCACACCTTCAGGTAGGAACCGATCAAGCGCGTGCGCAGGTATCACAAAACAGTCTTTCTCGAGGGTCGCCAGGGACACAGGTTCCGTTCGTCGTCGCTCGCTGACGGTAGTTGTGCTCGGGCGGTCCCAGCGCAGGAGTGACACAGACGGCTCCCTGGTGACCAAAGGCTGCGGGGGCTCTGGTTCGGGCCCGCCGCCGCCACTGAGCACCGGTCCGCATCGCTCTGAAAAACGACGAACTATATTCAATAAATCATCTCGTCTATCAAAATCAAAAATACTCTATTTAATTTAGGCCCTGAGAAGGTGCTTATGACCGTGAAAGCTACCACCGGTACGGAAAACAACCCAGTCATCGACAAGAATTGACATGAAAGAAACTGGTTTATCTTTTCATTATATATATTTTTACCAAACATAGTTACATTCGTTTTTAGTGGATACACAGAGAGGAGAGTCATTTCCAGACGTCGCCATCGTTCACATATTGATCCACTCCATAATAGCCTTCAGACATTAAAGCATATGACATGATGCTTGAACTCATTATCTGGCAAATCGGACTTTGGGACTTAGTTATAAAATCTAACAACATCTAACCTAAAAAACTGTGGTCTTAGTGAGCCAGAAACATGGAATGACTAATTTATTAATGTTTCAAATATTTTAATCATATTGGTCTTTTATTAAGTCCAGCTTATCTAAGTTTCTACGGACATACATTAAATTATCAACAATATAAAAATTGATTTATCGTCGATTGATTGATTACTCTATTTGTCGCTTCAAGGTTCATTTTATATGGAACAGTACAGCGGTCCAGAAATACTTTTCAAAAGTTACTCTTTAGCAGCACCTGGGGAGCATGTGCAGGGGAATGAGGTACACTACCTATTACGGGCGCGAGTAACACCAGCCCCTAATAATAAGGTGGTTTACACATACTTATTCTACTCCTTCTAATGATCAACATCTCTGAATTAATTTATCGAGTTCGTTAATTCTAAGTTGTGATCTATTGTACTTTGTTATTTAAGATTTGACCACTAAGCCTGCTGCATAAAGCGCTTTATCCAATGGACTATATAGACTTGGTCTTAAAAGGAAATCGTCAATTATTCTTATCGAGTTATTGACTTATGAGGAAAATTTTCAGACTTATATTACCCGTAAGGACTAGGTGTTCATATTTCCGTGAATTATTCAATTATATTATTGAATAATATCCTAATATATAACTCAAACGTTATGTCTTCACATACCTAGATTGTGATTCGTTATTAGAACAGACCATGTCAATTTTTTAGGCATTTCCAGCAGAGTATTATTCACAGGCCGTATGTAAACGATTATACAGTTGTCATTAATTTGTTAACCACAATTCCATTTGATGTTAAATGATAAGGTCTAAGATAGCAAGAAACTAAACCTAAAGTATAGTTGCCGGAATACACGTACAGATGTTCGGTGATAGATTATCTTACAGTTTATGCCTTGGACCTAGGAGGGGGCAAACCAGGCGGCAGTTCCAGATGACGCCAAAATCACAGTATGATATGATTAAAATTAAAAAACCTTGCTCCACAAACCGTCTCGCATACGGAAGCCTGGTTGGATCACCGTCGACTTGTAAGAAAAAGGGAAATTTTAAATAATCTATCTCAAACGATAGAGAGAGGGGCGTCAATAGCAAGTTTTTGCCCTGGTTCAGAAAAATCATAGATCCGGAGCCAGGAGATCTTAGAGAAACACGTCATATTTATTACGATGTTTTTTTCACCGAAACTTTTGTTCATTACAGGATTCGAACCTATATCGATCGACACGGTATCCGCATACATGACCGATTGTTCTTTGCAACATATTAAATGAGCCGTACTGTGTAGACGTGATATATCATGGATATATATTGGACGTCCATAACCTTATTTAAATACTATAATTTGGTACCAAAATATATGTTACTTTGAACCGGATTGCAACGGTTTGAACTGAATATTGAAATAAAAACATTGCGTAATTTTTACCACTAATTTCTTTACAATATTTATAGTAAAGTTCTATTGAAAATTATCCACAGTTTGGAAGTAAAAACATTAAAGAACAGATTTATATCCAGATACAAGTTAGTAGGTTAAGCGGTACACAACATCTGTCTGGTCAATACTGGTGTATTTATAAACTTTCTGAAGGTAACAGATGTGTGTTGATGTTGCACTGGCCGCGGTACCAATATAAACTCTGAAGTATTACCGAGACTGACGTGCGAAAATCGTCTTAAATGGGGTAACTTTTGTACACTGTCACATGCGGCGTCGAAACACAGTATTATTTATATTTGTATTACCTGGGCCATCGTTGTATTGCGTACTGGTTCTTGGCACCGCCGAGAAGAGTATATGGGTCTTGTAATGGTGTTCTTCCATGCAGGAGTACCTCTCGCGGTCGCGTCTCTTAGCATTCCTCCCCGCGCCTAACGCCCCCCGCGCCTTCCCCCCGCCCACACTGCTCACTATAGTCTTATCCCGCGTGAAGTTCTTACCAAACACCAAATTCATCTTGGAATATTGCCCGATTCGTTCTCACTCGCACTTGTGGTTTTAAATATAAGTGGTTCTAACCGCACTTATTAATCAGTTCGGTTTGCTTTTAACGTAAATTAAATTCATGTACGTCCGTATCTCATTGAAGTTTTTTATCTCGCTATTTTGGTAGATTTTCATCCTTGTGAGGTGGTTCCGTACGTCATTTTACTTTATTATTTCGAAACGGCACGTTTCCTCCGAAGCAGTATATTTTAAATTTCTTTATATTAAACGAAGTTTTAGTATTTATATCGTTGTTTTGATAAAAACATAACATAACGATATATATTAGGTACCTGCATATTCTGTAAGTATACTTAAAATTAAACAGTTCTGGGTATAAACACAGCTTACATTGTTGAAACGGTGCGTATGTAGGCAAATATAAAAGTGAAATAACTAGAACTAAGATTTAACTTCAAAAAATAAAGTGGCCAATAAAAAAAAAACTAATACCATTTTATACCATAAACAGGCGCGTATCCAAACTTTTAGTTCAGGGAGATATAAACATTGACACAACCATGGGAACTCTGTAAAAAAATCTCGTTTATTCCATGTAATGTCCGTTTAGTTTTCGGAGGGGTAAATCTCAACTATTACCCCCTCTGTATACATGCCTGACCATAAAAAAGAACAGATTATGAGAGTGTAATATTTCAAGAGTATTTGAGATAATGTTCCTTTAATGTGGTTTCCAATGAGGCTAAAGGACTATAGAGAAACAAATCTACATATTACATAGGTATTTTCATCTAGAATACGATCACTGCACGGCTATTAGTTATAATAATTCCGTTAGCTTAAGTTGTTGACTATTTGCAAGGCAAGGGTGGGTAACATACAATAAAAATCGGTTTAAAAAAAAGTATACCAGCGGGCCCGGCGGACGTTGTCTCGCTCTGATAATTAAAAAAAACTCTGACAAATTATATATCTCAACCTTCC
Organism: Antheraea pernyi; assembly: GCA_015888305.1. Classification (NCBI taxonomy): domain Eukaryota; kingdom Metazoa; phylum Arthropoda; class Insecta; order Lepidoptera; family Saturniidae; genus Antheraea; species Antheraea pernyi. Next base: position 273,109 of record MU158834.1, on the reverse strand, counting down.
TCATGAATCACTTTATCTAGAGGTGTAAACCGCATGAATATACATTCAGTAGTTTCTGAGTGTATCGCGAACAGACAGAAAGTCAGAGGACTTTGTTTTGTATTATAACTAGCGGTCCCGGCAGACGTTGTCCCGCCCTGATTATAGAAATATCCTTGACAAATTATATATTAAAACGTTCCTCATGAATCACTCTATTCACTGGTAAATCCAGCATAAAAGACGTTCAGTAGTTTTGAAGTGAAACTTCTTGAGGCGCATGAGGGTAAATTTTTTACAGATGTAACGTCACGCAGGTATGCAACGGAAGTGACGTCATTTGCAGTAAACGCAAATTAAATAATTAAAAAAACTCTTTATTCTTTTTTCTTGTTTGTATAAATATAAACAAGACTTATAAATTAGTTCGCCAAAGAAGTTTCACTTCTGACATGTGTACTTTGTACGCACGCACTTTTTTTTTAGTTTATCGCGAACAGACAGACAGACGCGGTAGGGGACTTTGTTGTATACTATGTAATGATAATAATGATGATATGTAGTGATTACAATTCTTACTTTTTAAGACCGAGTTCGTAATGAGAATACACTCTTTTTCTACTTATTTTAAGACATCAACCGTCCATTTCTTTACAACTACTAACACATGCTTTGACACAAACTTCTTTATCTATGCTCCATATTTTTAACAAGTTGCTTAATTTTTAAAATATAAGATATACTTTGTATGATATATCTCAGTTCAGTGGCGACATCGAGTTATCTATGGTAGACTAACGCGTTTACCACAAACCGACATAAAAGTCAGATCACAGGCTGAAATAACTATCGGTTCTTTCTATGCATGAAATTTCTTCCGCTTCGTTGAAACTTGATTGAATTTTGTTTCTCAGTTTGTTATACATATTATAGAGAACAATATACTATATATATATATATATATATATTCTTCTTATCTGCAGACTCTCGGTCCGCACCATTTTTTTGTTATCGTTTTATTTAATATGTAAGTTAAAAGTCGTATTTGTGAGCATTGGGTAGTTTTCTTTTCTTTTTTTTAACATATATATTTATTTAGCTGTTTTAGACGTTATTGCCTTTATGGCGGTTTCATTTCGGTCCCCTATTGCCATCTTTAAGTTATAATCCATAATATGCCGCGCTTGAGCGTCCATGGCCCGGTGGATGCACCTACTAACTGCGTCATCAGTCACGTCGGTATAGTAGACACAGCACAACATACTATATTCGGTAGTACAATTTTAAATCTATAGGTATATTAATTTGTGAAGAAAAAACTTTATACCCCTTTTAAACACATTTTGCGCTTGGAGGTATATTTGACAGTAGCTGTGCCCGTGACTTCGTCTGCGTTGAAGCTTATGTAAAAAAGAACAGCGATTAATAAAGTCATGTGCATTCATGAAGTCCATTTACTTGTCTATTTTTTTTCGTATTTGCGCCGCGTCGTTATTAAAACTACAATAACTTTTGATAGAGTGGACCGATTTTAATGAAACTAAGACTAAGTTACTCCCGAGGATATGTTTTTCTTGTTGAGAGTTTACTGTGAACCCAGTACTTTAGTAGTGATATGTGTTCATACAAACAGACAGACAGACGTATCTAATAAATATTCAAAATCAAAATCAAAATATCCTTTATTCAATTTAGGCCCTGAGAAGGCGCTTATGAACGTCAAAGCTACTACCGGTTCGGAAAACAGCCCAGTCATCGAGAAGAACCGGCAAGAAACTCGATCTGGTTTATTTTTTCATGTCATATATTTCTATAGTAATATAAATATTCACATTCGTTATTAGTGGATGCACAGAGAGGGGCGTCATTTCCAGACGTCACAATCATTCACGTATTGATCCACCCTATAATAGCCTTTAGATATTAAAACCCGCTTGACATGGTTCTTGAACTCACTATCAGGCAAATCGGTAATGTGTTTTGGGACTTTATTATAAAACTTAACACTATTACCTAAAAAACTGTTTTTGGATTTAGTGAGCCTGAAGCATGGAATGACCAATTTGTTGCTGTTTCTAGTATTTAAATTATGCTGGTCTTTTACTAGATCCAACATATCTGAATTTTTGCGGACATACATTAAATTATCTAGAATATATTGGGAGGGCAGAGTTAAGATACCGAATTCCTGAAACTTAGTCTTTAATGATTCGCGAGGCCTCATATTATAAATTGCTCGAACTGCTCGTTTTTGTAATAGGAATATGGTGTCCACCTCAGCTGCTGTCCCCCACAACAAAATACCATAAGACATTAAGCTGTGGAAGTAAGCGAAGTAGACAACCCTAGCAGTGGCAATATCTGTTAATATCTGACAATATTGAAATTATTATTACTTATTCCAAGAGACCAGCAGTACTTTTTTCACGTAAATCTAAAAAGTACATACACGTTAGATTTACATGCTTATTTACATATATATATATATATAAAGTTCATATTGAAGAATGAGCACAGAAAGATAGAATTGATTTATAACGGGTGTATTAAGGAAGAAAATGAAGCCAAATCTTCACTCTACAATACCACCGTATATTTATTTATTTTAATTTTATATATTTAAATTGTTACTGCCATTGTCGAGTAGGTAATGATATTATACGTTTCTTGGAATCATTTCAATGTTCTAACAAGATGGCGGCCGTCATTTTAAAACTTTCCAGGCCAGGTTTTATGGCAACTCAGAATCCATGCCTCGTGGTATTATTTCCCATCACTTCAGTTGTATACAATAACTAAACTGTATTACGTAAAATATCACAAATAGTACAAAATATAAAGTGAAATAACATACAATTATGAATCTATATATATATATATATATATATGTATATATAAGAGATTTCCACGTATATAGTCACTCATCACGATATCGCTGAAACGATTAGAGCTAAAGACTTGAAATTTGGTAGGAATATTCTTTTTACCGAGTAGAGGTCAGCTAAGAACGGATTTTACGAAATTCAACACCCAAGAGGGGTTGCGGGGGCGTTAATTAAAAAAAAATCACGTTTTAAAACTACAACTCTTAACAATTACATCACAATTTGCAATATTTCAAGAAACGAGACTACTACTTTTACAAAAACCGGCAACGCATCTGTGGGCATCATGGGCATTATTGGCGGCGGTGATCACTTACCATCTGGTGAGCCACATGGCCATTTGCCACCAATGATATAAAAAAAATGAATTTGCATCTCGAATTAGTTGGGGACGGCTACGTCTAATTGCAAAAAAAAAAAAATTACATTTATTTGCGCGACGTGTACCTACCTAAAAATGTTGCATATGAATCTAGTAATCAAAGACGAAATATCTATTACGTGGTAGCGGAGCTAATCAATTACAAGCGGAAGTGCCAAGAAACGTTCACTCTGATACGTTAATGATGGATTTCCGCAAAGTAACGTCTTCATCGATCAAAAGTGCCCTTTTCACAATACGATTTTAATGTATATCTTGGAAGATATTGCAGATTTAAAATTAAAATTCGAAGCAGCTAAAACGCCTGTCGACTGAAGTGAAAACTCAAAATAGTGAAATAAATATGTTCTCTTTTGTACTTTGAACATATTAATTATAGTGTGAATATACAATATTTAAATTTCAGAATAGGTTTATTGAAATTATCAATATTAGTGTGGTTTTCATATCTATTGGCACTCGGAGCAATAATTATGTCGGAGGCCCACTTCCTTCCCCCCGTTCCCTTTCCCTTTCTCCTATCCCTACCCCTTTCCCATACACAGGCTGGCAATGCATTTGCTACTCTCCTGGTGTTGCTAATGTCTATGGACGGTGGTGATCACTTAATATCAGGTGACCCATCTGTTCGTTTGCCACCTATGACATAAAAAAAAATGTTTATAAAGTCTATTAATCAATCAAACGTATGATGAGTTTCAAAATATCAATATTACATGTACACAGGCCCCTATACTACGCGTCGCTAGTCCAGGCGCAAGCGCGTACGACCGGTCATGATTACGTAGCATGTCATGACGTGAAATTATAAATTTATCTCCTGCGGAAAAACCGCTCAATGCGCCTAAAGAAGTTTTCACTTAAAAAAAATATGAATACGAAAAAAACTTAAAAAAAATGTAAGTAAGGTCGAATTGTTAGTGTAATCAAAGATTTACTACACGTTTCAATTCAAGCATAGTTTAAATTCATTTTTTACTTTATTTTTTTGATTTTAATTATAAACGTCTGTCGTTGTACACTCATCATGCAAAAATGTATGGATCAAATTCTTTTAGTTTAATTCTTAGGCCTTTATCTAAAAAAACATTAGGATATATTAATGTTGTTACAGTTTTAAGAAACTAAAACCTTTATAAGCATTATACTTGTATTATGCGTTCGGTGATGTGTGGTTTATTGACCTAGAGCAATGGGGCAAGCGGTGTGATAAGCACGCGCAGTATATGCGAAGTCAACCGATAACCGTTTTGTAAGTGGTAGAGGCACGCTGAAGCTATTACTGGTTTCAGCATGAATGGCTCGGCTTGACCGGGGTAGTACCATCCTACCCACAGAAGGTCCCACGTGAAGTAACAGTGCTTGCATTATTGCGTTTCGTTCCGTCAGTAAGAGCGCAGCAGGCCCATCTACTTTAAAAGCCCTGCAACGCACTTGCTACTCCCCTGGTGTTGCTGGTGTCTATGGACGGCGGTGATCACTTACCGTCAGGTGACCCGCCTGTTCGTTTGCTCCATATAGTATATATTTTAAAAGAACAATTTTTACTGAGAAATTTTGTAAAAATATACTTTTACTTTGAAATTTCTTATGTTTATCCTCTAAATATCAAATGTATTGTTAAAATAATAAAAAAGGCAGACGAATTGCATAGTTAGTGCTTAATAAGTCACAAGTAAAGACATTATACCGAAACTTTTTTGATATAGGTTTTTTTTTTCTATAAGCAATTTTCATACTGGAAGAAACGGATAAAATATATAGGAGGGGTAATATCAAGAATGTTATTGCGAAAGTATCCTTTCCAGTATTTGTGTTTGCGAAGTTCTTTTTTACGATATTGTTTGTCGTAACATAATTGACTTTTCCATTACTTAAATCGGCGTATACTTGGCGTGGAAAAGTTCGGAATGAATTTACTGTACGAGATAATTCTGATTCTAGTTCTGAAGTATTATACTGTCTCTCAAGGACACTCGATCGTTGAATAGATTGTGTTTGTAATAACCGGCGATACTCTACTTTATTTTATATAGAATAATATATCTAATATCTGCTTTGGTAACGAATCTATGTTAACCTTATAAAGCGGCAAGTTTGTTCGTCAGTTGGATTTTTTTTATATTCATTTACTAACCTTCGGTCGTGTTAATGCAGGCTAGATATATACCGGGGAAATAGTACTTTTCTCTGAACAAAAAACACCTATGGTGTTTTCTGTATCCATGGCAACAGGTAATAATCAGTTATTAAGGCGTGAAAGCGTAATAGAGAAATAAACCAACTCACTATCGCATTTATAATATTTAGTGACATTTTTACTTATAATAGCGATGTTCGTGATTTTTATTTATTTTATTAACAAGAATTAAACAGAAGATTATTTCAAAATTGAAAGAAATGAAATACAAAAGACGAATCAGTGAAATAAATCACTACATATTATAATACAAAGTCCTTCGCTACATCTGTATGTCTGTCGCGAGAATCCCAAAAACTACTAAACGCATTTTCATGCGGTTTTCACCAGTAGATAAAGTGATTCATGAGCAAAGTATAGGCAAGTATAATTTGTCAAGGTTTTGTTTACTATGAGGGCGGAACAACGTCTGCCAGGGCCGTTATTATAGAAATTAAATTAACAACTATGATCGTATAATTTACTAGCTTGTGATCGCGGATTTGCTTTGATGTAGATGAAGTTGAAGGTTAAGTAGTTAGAGCGCGAAAGTGTAGTAAACAAACACACTTTCGCATTTATAATCTTAGAATCGGTATATCACGGTGCATCTATATATGTACAAGTTTCGCAAGTATATGTGTTCATAATTTACCTCGTAAACGACTGGACATAATTTGATGATTTTTTCTGTATTTATGAGATTACAGGGATGCTTATTATTTATCGTTGAGTCCGGTAGTTGGCACTGGCTCACGATTTCGTTAAGTTTCAGACTATTTTTTGAAAATATTTCTTTTGTTTCTCATATAAAAATTCTAATCCGTAATTATCAGGTGTTCAACATATGAAAGTGATAATGTATGTCGTTTCGTTATTGTCTTATAAAAATAAATCATAGGAAGATAGTTTTATGGGCCCTTGAACGCCTTGAGATTCATGGCAATATTGCGAAATTACTAGAACATCAATAATATCTCCCTACGATCTTAGAGAGTAGAGAAAAACACGAGAGTTATTGACGAGCACACCTGGCACAAGAAGAAACGTTATAAGGTTAGGTAAACAAATGAAATTACTTTATTCAGATAATAAAGAAAAGTTGCGACCTGAAACATAAATTATACTAATTCTGTGTTATTTTTGTATTCCAGTAGGTCTTTTGTAATTCCCTTAAATGCCAGCGTGTCCTTTCTGTCGTGTCCACGAAAGCGTCGCTAATCGTCGCGCGCCGGTTAGACAGCTATGCGGCGGAACGTAGTAACTTTGTAGACAAATTTGCGACAGTAAAAATTACACCGTGTTTTGTTGTAGCAACGTAAATTCGTGACAATAGCCCTATATGTCATGATACCCTGGTACTATGGCTAGTTAATACGGTATAGTAAAAACAAAAATATAATAAGGACACCTTAACTTTATAGAGACAAATTTGCGGCAATAAAAGTTACAGCGTGTTTTGTTGTAGCAACGTAAATTCGTGACAACAGTTCTATTTCTCATGATATCCTGGTACTATGGCTGGTTGATATGCTATAGTAAAAACAAAAAGATGATAAGGACAACTTAACTTCGTAGGCAGATTTGCGGCAGTAAAAATTACAGCGTCTTTTATTGTAGCAACGTAAACTCGTAATTATAAGTTTTATATCTTATGATATCCTAGTACTATAACTAGTTGATACGTTATAATACCAAAAAAAAAAAGTGCGTGCGTACAAAGTACACATGTCAGAAGTGAAACTTCTTTGGCGAACTAATTTATAAGAAAAAAAAATGAAAATAATTTAATTGATTTAATTTAGTTAATTATTTATTTTTTTATTAAATGGATAATTATAGATTAAAGATAATTATAACATAATTATTTTAGAAGACTTGTAAATTAATTCTTTAATTTCTTATTTATTATTTTTATTTTGTTCTAAAACTTTAGATTTCCGAGACTTGAAAAATAGATGAAAAATCTGCGTTTACTGCAAATGACGTCACTTCCGTTGCATACCTGCGTGACGTTACATCTGTAAAAAATTTACCCTCATGCTCCTAAAGAAGTTTCACTTAAAAAATTATATGGACAACTGAAAAATTGTTCATAGTTTTATTTTAAACTTTAAACTATAAAGTACATGGAGTTAGTGTGTACATAATACACCAAAGTTTGGATAACATTAATTTATTATTATGAGGCATTGTTATTCATGTTGCACATACGAAAGATAGGATTCAGTATTCATACAGAGTTAATTAAGTCTTGTTTCTATATGGAGTGCCAAACTAATATGTGCGTAATGAGTTATACATTTTTTTAACTTATCAGCTTATAATTAATACTAATAGTACAACAATCTACTATTATATAATGTACTTTGGTATTTTAGACTTTTTTTGTTTTTGAAAGGAGTTAAATTTATAATTTCGCGTCATAACATATTACGTAGCATGAAAGGCCATATTGCGTCTGCGGGGCTTGCATCAGACCACCGACGCGTAGTATAGAGGCCTGTATACATATAATATTGAAAATTTGCCGTTCGTAATACATTTGATTGATTAATAAACTTCATAAAAATGTCTATAATTATTGCCCCGAGTGCCAATAAATATGAAAACCACACTAATGTTAATAACTTCAATTAACCGATTCTGATATTTAAATATTGTCATTCACACTATGATAATTAAACATATGAGAATTCAAAAGAGAATACATTTATTTCATTGTTTTCAGTTGTCACTTCTGTCGGCAATCCTTGTAACTGCCTCGACTTTTTTTTTGTAAAACTGCAATACTAAAATATTGTGATTATTTCATTGTTTAAGATGGTGGCCATCTTGTTAGATCTTTCCGGAGAGTGTTTTTGGTATCTTAGAATATTTATACTCCGTTACATTATTTCTCATCCATTTGAATTATGCACATTACGTAAAATGCGACCAATAATATAAAATATAAAGTCAAATAATACAAGAATAAAATATAAAAACCACCAAATGACAGACTAAGAATCCGTCCAAAGCCCTATTCTAGACTTAATAGCTCATACCAAATGACGCTTGTTTGTGAAGTCTTATATTCTCTACAAAAGTAACAATTTCATTTATTTCCATCGCCGCAATTTGTTCTGAAATACATGTTCACTTGAATGCAATTAAATAATGTAAACATTGACGACGAATGCAATATGTAGTTTAAAAGCAATAACTTTGTTCATTAATTTTCTGTGTTGACAGAATGCCATGTAGGTTTGTGGCTTATGATTCCTTGGTAGTTATATTTTTATGAGTCATATTTAGCTAATGGTTGAATTTTACAACAGTACTTAAACGTGAATACAATGTAAACAATTCTTTTTCACAAATTTCTATATTCGACCTCTTTTATTATGTTTATTTTTTAATATTAAACGCCCACGGTCAAATGAGAGAAATAAATTGGGTACCTTATATAAATAAAATATAGAAAGTAATCCGGATTTATGTTCAAAAACATCGTGTACACGGTGATCACAGCGCGTATACAATATCGACTTTTTGTTTTGAGCTTTTTGGGTTAAATAGATTACAAAAGTTTTGCTGAAACCGGCCTCAAAGTGCTGTAACATGTGGCATCATTTTTATTACAATGAGTACCCACAATTGGACAGACTTTGATGACTCTTAAAGGTCAAAATGGCTAATTTAGTTACAAATTGAAGTAAATATTACTTTTCAGTTAAACGAAACATATCTATTAATAATTAATATATTATATTTTTAGATGTCTATTTTACAGGTTAATTTATCAAAGTCTGAAAAATGTCTTCTAATATAAAAGTTGTTTATATGTCAACCTTCACTACTAGATGGCGTAACGTTACTCATTTTATAGATAATGAAATAATATCTTTATTTTTAACCTAAAAAAATTACTATGACTTTAGTTGCTTACTTTTCAAGAAATAATTTGCAGAATACAACACTTATGAATATGAAAATTACCATTTCTATTGGAATCTCCTCTCTCGGCACGAATAACTTTTTATTCATATTAAGTATTTAACTTGAAAATATTTAAAATTGATAGTATTCGTCTGCTTAAATACTTAAATGGCTGGGCAGATTATAATGGAATTTAGCACAAAAGTTGCTTATATACTGGAATAGGACAGATACTTTTATTCGTCTAACAAATAGGGCAGGCAACATCTAGTGTTAAATATGAATAGAGAACATTGTAAATCACCTGGACAATCGTGAATTGTATCCAGTATTGTTGGCTCTGATCCAAATTCGGTTATAGCACTGGTACCCGCTAGATGTCACCAATTATACGAGTTGCCGACAGTGGAATATCGGTTAGCCTGTTACTGCGTACCTATATATACGACATTTCTGTCAGTGCATTTGCATTATATTTGTCTAAATAACAAAAAAAAAAATCTGCTATCTGCACAATACTTTGGTTGTTACATATATACAATTAAAATGCATAAAGACTTCTAACAATCATTTGTGAATAACACAATAATGTGTAGCAATTTAACACAATGCTTGGCGCGGCTTCAACATGACAGTGAGGTGAACAATTAAGCTATTCCACCATCAGTGGAGATTTGTCTTTAAGTTTCTTGGGCATCAGACTCAATACCCTGTAGTAGCCGAGCCACGATGACGTCACCACATCTCGACTTCCTTAACCTTGTCCAAGGATAAGCGTGAATGGCTAGTTCTTTTGCAGCGCCTCTATTTGCCGTAACCTGTGCGAGAGCTATAAAGAAGTGAGATCGCGATAGGTATAAACGTCCTTAGATTTTAAGAAGCACACCTATATCTAATTTCGATGAAAGAGCCACTATGAAACGTTACAAAAAATGTTATATGAGGATTTATCGTGAACGCAGTACTTCAGCAGTGATGCGTGTTCAAACAATCAAACAGATAGGCATTTTTCAGAATAAAATGTATTTTATTACCTATTCTAAGATGGCTGGAACAATTTTTTTTCACAAAAATCTAAAAAGTACAGATACTTTAGATTTACATTATCATTATATGTATAGATAAATTAAGCTTTGTTATATTTGGGAAATTTATGGAATATGTTTTATTTAAGGCTTAAACTAAATTACGTTGACAGAAAATGACTGCCAGTGTATTCTGTTGTAATCATTTATTTAAACCGTTAAAAATCAGTACGAGAGTTTTTGGCGGGATTTTGGTTTGTCATGTAGTGGATTTTATATTTTATTCATAATCTTGTGTTACACGACTCTATATTGTGTAAAATTGGTGGTGTTTTATGTAATATAGTTCGTTTATTGTGCATAAGTGAAGTGATTGGAAAATAATATCACGGACCATGAATTCTGAGATGCCACAAAAACTTAATGGAAAGTTCTAACAAGATGGCCACCATCTTCTTAGTTCATTGAAATGATATAAAGAAACTTGTAATATCGATACTCATTTGACAATGGCAGTAATAGTCTACTAGAAGACTGGTTGCCAAAAATGGAATGGAAGAAGAACTTGTAATAAATACTATTAACTACTCGACAATGGCAGTAATAATCTAAAAGATTGGTTACGAAAAATAAAGTTTAAAAAAATCAGTACCTACTATTGGTCGTCCCGTTAAAGAATAACAGCTAAATTATAATTCTTTATAAACGGATTTAGGTACCTATTTATTATAATATTATAAATGTGAGTTTGTTTTTTACGCTTTCACGCCCATAACCACTCATCGGATCGTCAAGAAGTTGTGTGTCCACGTCACGTCGCTTTTTTTTTATTCACTTGACTATAACTTGAGAAGAAGTTATAGTCGGCGTCAAACGTTTTGGCCGCTCTGAATATAGATTTAAGTTCCGCTTTGTGCATAGTACAGTCAAGAGGTTAATACAAAATATTCTTTTACGAATTTATAATTGTCATTTATTGATCTTTAATATGTCTCGTCAGATGTCAGTATAGTCTTGACTCTATACTTTGTAATATTTGTGGTGTTTTAAGTAATATAATTTAATTCTTGTGTACAATTGAAGTGAATGGAAAATTATACCACGGAGTATGGATTCTGACTCCATAAACTCCCTGGAAAGTTTTAACAAAATGGCCACCATCTTGTTAGGTCATTGATGATCGCAAGAATCTTGTAATATTATTACCTACTCGATAATGGCGGTAATAATCAACTGAACTGAAAACTGGTTACCATAGAAAAAAACCACGTAGGTATATGCTTCTATAGTAACAAGTGAAATATGGTTCTGAAAATGAAAGCTTAGTTGTACAAAGGCGCGCCGGTATTTAATATTGCCCGTGATATATACGTACATAACTTAATATGTTAATATTTAAATAGCATGTTGAACCTCCATTAATTATCGCATGAGAGACGATGGGCATATAAATAATTTTATTTAATTTTTCACAAATAAAAACACTAACAGAATTGAATAAGTTGATTATTATACGAATATTGATCTTGAATCTTTTATATAAAATCCGATTTATGTCTCTTCTTAATTCTTTTCTACGTAAAGGATTTGAATGGTGATGATATTGTTTTTTTTTATGAACTTGTCTTTATGTTTCTTGTCTATTATGGACTTAGTGGTTAACGCTGTTGTCGAGATCAGTTTTTTTTTAACATATTTTGATATCACACATAAACAATTAAAAATGAGTGTGTAATTATGACACTGCGAAACCTGTGAAAACTTATAAATAATGTACAATACACTTTATACAGATTTATCAATGTCTATGTGCAAATAAATAATAGTGAAATTTTAATACATCGAACATATATACTTAAAATACTACACAGATGATGTATATAAAACATAAATTATATATGTTTATTATTATAGCACGGAATACTGAAACCCTTATTATTGTTACAATGTACTTCTTATTATTCAAACGTGGTTGATTACGACTGGAGCCGAGTATACACGAATCAGTGCGACACCGATCCGAGCCTGCTTCACGTCAGCGTCAGATACAGCGTCACTGGCTCGAGCGTGGTGATTCACTTTCGTAAATATAGCCCCAAACTTCCTGTTTCTCGGCACCTCTCAATATTCTTACAACGTCTGACAACGGTAACGTCTACCGTACAAATTAAGCTTATTTTTGGATTAAACATCTACGGATTTTTTACACGGTAAGCAACTTTACGCCACAAATAAAAGAGTCACTCGTGGTTTCGCATTCTGATCTTCAACTATTTCTATCTAGATTACATATAATACACGCCTGACTACGACAACTTCAGCCATAGGAATGAAACCTATTTTCAGATTCTAAAGGATATTTCACACGGTAAATAACTTTACGCTACAGATACAAGAGTCACTCATGCTTCCGCATTTTGATCTTGGACTATTTTTACATAAATTACGTATATTAAACGCCTGACAATGACAACTGCTGCCGTAGGAAAAAGACCTATTTTTAAATTCTAAAGGATTTTTCACATGGTAAGCCACTTTACGCCACAGATACAAGAATCACTCATGCTTCCGCATTTTGATCTTGGACTATTTCTACATAAATTACGTATATTACACGTCTGACAATGACAACTACTGCCGTAGGATAAAGATCTATTTTTACATTCTAAAGGATTTTTCACACGGTAAGCAACTTTATGCCACAGATACAATGATACAGAGTCACTCATGCTTCCGCATTTTGATCTTGGACTATTTTTACATAAATTACGTATATTAAACGTCTAACAGCCGCAACGTCTGCCGTAGGAATAAAGTCTAGTTTTGAATTCAAGAGGATTTTTCACATGTTAAGCAATTTTACGCCACAACTAGAAGATTCACTTGGGCTTCCGCGTTCTGATTTTGGGCAGTTTCGATAAAAATTACGTATAATTCATAATAGGTCGGTATTTGAAGGCGGGGCGACCTTTACGGTAGCCCTACTGACCGTAAAAGCGAGTTCCACGACCCTAATAAGACTTACCGGACGAAAGTATCCCAAGGGCATTGGAAGCACGCAATTTTTTGTTCCACACGTATGTAACTCAACCGTGAAATAATTAAACAATGTAATTAATTTGCTTTTGTTTTCGGGTATATTCACGTCAGGGCTACCACTGTGTTACCTATATTTATGTGCTCCATTGTTTCTTGATATTTTTTTTGAAGTGTTTGTAGTTCTCGATTGGTTTTATAATATTTTATCCGTTATTGTATATAACTTATTTGAGTACAATGGAGAAAAATCTTCTAACGGACGTTGTGTAACGTTACGGAAGTTACGTCAATAGGTTATAATACTTAACGTCAAAGTTTAATTGTGTAGTGAATTATGAAGCAAAATATTTATCAAACATAAATCTTTAATAATATATCTTATTAAATTAGTAGGAGTAAAATTGTTATATGTAAAATTATTATGTGCTACTTTATGTAGTGTGGTGTGAAATAAATTACCTCGATATTTCTTTATAAAGTTTTCCATTTTTATATTGTAACTTTGAGGATTCGTTTAAGTTTCAAATATGCTAGACGATAACAATCATAAGACAATACACATATTGCATGAAAATATAATAAAGTTATAATAATAGTTTCATAATAATACAATTTCGACACTAGCGAATATTACCGTGAGGCCTGTTTTTTTTTTATATTGTAGCACGGCATAGTGACTGCACTGTGTCTGATGGGAAGCACAGTACAATCCAAAAACAACGACGACCGCCGGAGGAGGGCGTATCGTCCTCGTGTTTAAAAAAAACTAATAAGTTGGAACTCTGACGTACATACATTAATATTACATTTAAATACGTTCATTATAATAATTCATATAGATATCTTTTGTAGTGACGAATCATTCAAAATGGATTGTTTTTTATAACAATTGTCGCTGGCTCACAACACTGTTTAACTGGGCCCTGTAGGGTCCAACCATCCACTATGCTATATCATTTGGGACGGTGGTATCGAAGGAGGTTCGTAGAACCTTAATATTAAGTAGATTGTATGCCTCTTTGCTATTTTGTTCTCATACAAAAAAGATGAAGGTTTAAATTGTAGTTCCCCGTAAACGTACTACGTTCCCGTAAAACTCAGTATGGCAGCCACGTACAGCGCAAAGATATGTTTACTGCGTTGTACAACTTACGATTAGTACAAAAATGTTCCTTCAAATAAACGTAAACAAAGGACTAGATAGGGGTGGGAGTTTCGTACTCTCTAGAAAAGTATACTTTAGGAAAGTATGTTTTTTTTCTATTTCACAATTTTTTTTTACGTCTTTCAAAATTGTACGTATCATAGATAATCCAGCACAATTTCGATGTCTATTTATCACCAATGGCATATTATGTACCTTCACGGCAGTAGTTTTTCATTGTGGGATAGCCCTACCTTAAAAATATCAAAAACTAAGATAAATTATTATCATTACATTATTTGTTCATAGTTTGATATAAAAAAACCATACCACAGTTTGTGACATTCAAAAGTAGACCAATTTTGATTTTTTTAAATTTCCAGCCTACCTGTAACTAATGCTGCCCTACCTCAAACTCGACTATAGCTACAGTCCTGTGTACCTTATAACAAACTCCAAGAAATTACTTTAGAAAACCATTACTTATTATATTTTACACATTTTTCATGACGGTAGCGCGATTGTGTCCATCTGGTTCGCGACTGATAGAAAACCAGACTAGACTGATAGAAAATTAGACACAGCTTCGGTGCATACTTATTATCAGTGGAATATCTTGTATGTTTATGGGAAACAAGGTTCTTGAGATTACTATACAAAAGTATAAAAAATGTCTACTTTTTTCACATTTCTCGGTTCGGTTACATACTTGCACCCAGCTGAATTATAGTGGAAAATCAAATACAGTGTCTCGATTCGGTGTTTACTTATCATCAGTAGAATTATTGTACCAAGTTTGAATAAAAAGCGGAATATTGTACATTACAGTTGTTCAAATAATTCAATATTTAACAATCAAAGCCTTCGCTAAGCTTTTAAAATTTTTGGCGAAAATGTCATTTATATATTCAAAGAAGTTGGTCCGTTGTTATGCTCGATGGCAGTCGAACCGCTCCGAACGTGAAACACGAAATAACAAATTTCCTTTGAGTGTAAAAGAATCAAACATGTTTTATAAATTACTGTGTTAAATATAACAATGTTTGAATTTTTAAATAACATGTTCGTATCGTTTCATTTGAGGTGAAACGCGAGCAGCATTTATTAAGCGCAAAGGTATTTTTTTAATCTGTTTTTTCTCTGGAGTATTTCACTATAAATAATTTTATAGCACGCTATACAAAAATATCTTTTTATCTAAATTACTTTAAAATATTAACTATGTCTCCAAACTAGGCAATGCATGTCTCATGGAATAATACCTGATTACAGATTGACTTATGTGATGGTGACGCATATGAATTTAGTATTTATAGGAAGCTAGCTTTTGACCGCGACTTCCTCCGCGTGGAATGGTTACTTTGGGCTAACGCTAACTTTAACTCGCGACTTCGTTTACCTAGAAGGTGTAAATATGTATAAATAATACGTACGTTAACCCCGATTTTGAAACATTCTTCATTGGTGCTCGTCCCCTAATTTTAGCGTGATGATACATATCGTATAGCCTTCCTCGATAAATGAGCTATATAACACTAAGAATTTTTCAAATCGGACTAGTAGTTCCTGAGATTAGTGTGTTCAAGTAAAAAAATTCTTCAGCTTTATAAGATTAATATAGATTAAATTTTAAGAGAATCAAAGTTAAGACAAACAAAAAAAAACTAAATAAATTTTACAGTGGGAAAGACTGTGTATGTATTTATGATTGTGTGTGTGTGAAAGTGAGTGAGTATTTATTTGCCAACATTGTATTCGTATGTTTTCTTTCTTTAATTATTGTAATAACTAAGACACTATTATATTATTAAAATATGTTTTCAGACAATTGACAAATGTAAATTAGTAAAACATACAGCTAATTCCTTCATAAATTATTCTTAGTACTGGAAGAGAAAACGAAGGAATATGAATTAATGATTTCGTTTATTTTATATTGATACTAATGAACTCAATAAGCAGATGGCCTGTCACAGATTTTTTTAGGTTTAATGTTTGGCAATCAGTCTTTTATAACAATATTATAAGCGTCTTGTTATAATTTCAATGTTCTAACAAGGTGGCTGTTCCCTTTTAGAACTTTCCAGAGAGATTTGTGGTATCTCAGAATTTATGTTCCGTGGTATTATTTCGTAGTATTACGTAAAACACCACTTATATTACAAAATATAGCGAGAAAAAACACAAGATTATGAATAAAATATAAAACCCACTAGACGACAAACTGAGATCCCGCCAAAAAATCCTCACAAATTTTAATAAGACTTGAATATTTATCAAATATGGAATTAAAATTACGAGATACTGGAAGTGGTCACGCTCGTGAAAAGATGCTCTTATAAGTTTTATAACAGGCATATATTACGAAGTTTCGAAAACAAAATGATTTTACACACAAAACTCTAGATTAATATAGATTAACGTGCCTGTTAATTGATCAAACAGTGTTAGAATTTATCAATCTGATATATGATATATACATCCATTTTTTTTACGTACATACCGATATACCATATATACTGATAGATAAAATAAATTCTAGAAATACATGACTCTGTAATACGAACTCGAACAATTAACAAAAAAATACAGCACGTAATACAAGAATCATTTCTGCAGAACAATTTCTTCACGACCCATTTAGTTCTTATAAGACCCTTTCTTCGGTTTTCGAAGTCAATCGTTTCTGTTCCGAAAGCCTGTTAACAAAAAAGATGTAGGTATATCGTAACAATCGCTTTATATTTATGTCAACAAGCTATGCCCGCGATGTCGTACGCGATTTTCTCCTAATATTTATTTTAGTTTTCTTAATTTTATTGTTACTCATATTTTTAAAGTAATATTCATAATTTTATAGCAATCGCCCGCGACTTAATAATAATTATTTTAATTATAGTAAAAATAAAATTTATTTTTTTTTCACTTACCGAATTTCACGGTGTTAATCTTTGTCCATCTCAGACTATTATTTATTTATTTTTTAAGTTAAATCGAAATTTACAAGCACTACTACTTATAATTAAATTACTAAAACTGTTAGATTATTTCATTTGTTGAAATAATTAATGAATTAAGTCCATTGCTTCAATTTGATATATTTTAAGATTATATTTCGATTGTATTTTATTTGCTTTCGTAATCTCAGGTATGGTTTTTTCATGTGATTTTAAGTTATATTTACCTTTACAATCTATTATTCTTCGCTCGATCGTACATCGTGTAACATTCAAGGACAGTGGCCGCTGTCAAAGGATGAGTTCATCGATCGTCACTGTTATAGTGACCGACAGCAGTGAACGCCTCTAAGTAACTTGATAATAGAGGAAAGAATGTATTTCATTTATTCACAAGACGACGAGGGTCCATGATATAAATATAAACAAGGAGTTTTTGACGGTAGTTTGGAATGTAATGGAGTTGGATTTTATATGTTATTCGTAATCTTGTGTTTATGACTCTATATTTTGTAATATTGTGGATAAGTGAAGTGGATGAGAAATAATACGAAGAAGTATAGATTCTGATTTGCCACAAAACTCCCTGGAAAGTTCTAACTAGGGGGCCACAATCTTGTTAGAACATTAAAATTATCGCAAAATATTATTACTTACTTGATATTGACAGTAATAATCTGGAAGATCGGTTACCAAAAATAAAAAGAAAACATATTTCCTTTTACTGTGAGCGCTCTGCTTATCTCTCATTTCGTTTGTGACAATGTGTCCAAGATAGATATATAGAACGCCATATTTGTTTTGTTACTCGTAACATTTTATAAGTTCATATCATAAGTATTTCCTTCGTTAGGAAAATATAAAGGTTATAAATGTGTATGTAAAATGATCCATTGTTGTGTAAATAAGAGGCGATAGCAGCGGGTGTTCCGCGCCAAAATGACTCCGCGCTTCCCACGGGCGGTAATGATAACCATCCGTGATAATCAATATTTATGTTCAACTGAATGTTTACAAAAAGTTTACACCTTTTAGTATATTGAAATGTCAATTCGTTTTAGTTTTAGTTCTTCTAAAATACAAAATGCATTTTTATATGGTTTCCATTAGAATTTAGATGATTTGTTCCGGAAGGATTATGCGTACAATAGATATATATTATATTCATATATATCACTTTATATTATAGTAAGTCCTCTGCCACGACTGTCTGTTCGCGATAAACTCAAAAACTACTAAACGGATTTTAATGCGGTTGGCAGCAGTAAATAAAGTTCATAAGGAAGATTTAGGTATATCATTTGTTAAGGTTTTTGTTATTATCAGGTCCGCTAATCTATACTAATATTATAAAGAGGTAAAGTTTGTGAGTTTGTGATGTTGTAGGGAGTAATCGCAGGAACTACTGGTCCGATTTGAAAAATTATTTCAGTGTTATATAGCTCACTTACCGGGGAAGGTTGTAGGCTATATATCATCACGCTAAGACCAATAAGAGTGGAGCACCAAAGAAGAATGTTTCAAAATCGGGTATTTTTCCTCTTGAGAGCTTCCAAGCTAGCGGCCCAAAGTAATTATACCACGCAGACGAAGTCGCGGGTAGAGGCTAAATTAATACTAAATGAATTAGTAACGCACGCACGAAGCAACGGATACAGTAAGTTTATTTTAAAGGCAATAATTAAAACGTATTTCTAGGTATGAAACGGTGTCCCCGGTTCGTTGCCAATCCGACACCCACCCATGAACCGAAAATACATAAATAAAAGATTCAAAATATGTGTAAATTCAACGCATAGAGAAAAGTAAAACTATTATTTCACCAGCTCTCTGTTTGGAGTTCATCCAACGGACTAGTATGACGATTGTACTAGAGATGCGCGGAATATAGTCACAGTTATCGATATAATGTTGTTAACCTTTTTTACAATTACATACAATTAATGCCTTAATAAACTAGGGAAGGTATAAAACTTTTATAAGACCAGTCATGCTGTACGCATCTTAGTGCTCGGCTGCGAAAGAGACGGTTGAGAGAAACCACATGTGACAGAACTGCGAATGTTAAGGTGGATGTGTGGTGTAACTAGAATGGATAAGATTAGGAATGAATATATCAGAGGAAGTTTGAAAATAGCACCAATGACAGAGAAGTTGACTAGGTTAGCATGGTATGGGCATGTCATGAGGAGTGATGAAAACCATGTAACTAGAAAAGTTTTAAGATTGTGAACGGATAAAGGAGTAGAGGAAGACCAAAAAAGGGATGGATAGATTGCGTGAAAAATGGTTTGTATATAAAAGGTGTAAATACTGAGATGACATCTGACAGGGGAGAGTGAAAGAGAAAAACATATTGTGCTGATCCTACTTAGGTAGGATAAGGGTAAAAAGATGATGTTATAAATCATGATGATGATATAAATGTCGCATTTACTCGCTAAAACATATTACAACTGCTAAGTGGAAATATATCGCATGGTATAATTTTCACAATGTAATCTTAACTAATATTATAAATGCGAAAATGAGTTTGTTTTTTATTTATTACGCTTTCAAGCCTTAATAACTCATAAAATTATCATGGAAATTCGCATACACATTGTCTTTGCAACAGGACAGAGCACAGGATATATTTCATCCAAAAGAAATGTCTTGTTCCCAAGGGATAGGTTAGATCTATATTAACGCGAGTGAACTGGCGATATAAAGCTGGTTTTAAAATAAACGCAACATCTGAGAGTTCCATGTTCATGCCCATAAATGTTCCGATGAGAGCCTTTAGGGGACTAAGTATATTGAAATTGAATTATCACATAATAAGCGAGAGTTCTTGATATATTATTCCAGTTGAAGTGTAGTTGGACTCGTGAGTTTTACGACCATAACATTTTATCTAATGTCAATCTACACGTCTTATTCAGCTCTATATTTGTCTTTAAACTAAATCTATAATATTATCACTAAAAACTAAAGTTAGCTTATATGGAATAAACTCCGAAAGTCATCATCCGATTTAGATTCTTGTTTTCACTTATAGTGCTATCTTTTCCTTAAGTACCGCCATTTTTGTAGGCGGTAGAGCCTATTATTGGTTTCAGTATGAATTGGTCGACTCGTCCGGGGTAGTACCACCCTCTCACAGAAAATCGACGTGAAGTAACAGTGCTTGCTTTTCGCATTTCGTTCCGTCAGTGAGAGTGCCGGATTTCCACTTCCCCGCCTCCTCCCCCTCCCTCAGTCTCTAATTCCACCGCGCCCAAACACAGCCGGTAACGCACTTGCGACTCCCCTGGTGTTGCTAGTGTTTATGGACGGCGGTGATCACTTACCATCAAGTGACCCGAATGTTCGTTTGTCCCCTATAATTTAAAATAGAACTATTTTATTCATATCAAGTTTTAGATAGTAATTAACCCGAACGAAGATTTTAATATTGCTCACAGTATTAGATAGCAAATTTATGGAAAAAAATTTAAAACAAACATTATATTTAATGAATACATACTGTATTAAAAAAATGTCTTTATTGTTAAACTATTGTATTGTAATAAATATAAGTGAAGTGTGTGTAATAGTTGTAGTTGGTTGACAAATCTACACTCTAATAATGTTTATCGTAACGTGTAATCGATACGGTATTAGATATTAATTTATCCCCTCCCTATTCACAATGATATACTCATATTTAGAATTCACATCACTTTACAATATCACTGGCCACATTGCCAACTTTTTTACCATATTTCAATAGCGGAAATATTCTTGTTTGTTTATTGTTTACGGTATAATATGAAGGATGCACTGGATATTTTTTATTATTATTTTGGCAAGCATTTGACCACATTCTCATCTGAAACAGTCGATGATGGAGTCCCGCTAAATTTAGAATGAGGGCTCGATCTCAGAGAATATTGGAACACGACGCTTTGTTGTTGTAACAGGAATTTCCCCATTTAATTCAGGTAGCTTTTAGAATAGGGGGAGAATTAGGGAGACAAAATGTAAAGAGGGAATTTACTGTTTTTTTATTTAATTTTTGGCAACCGATCTTCTAGATTATTACTGCCATTTTCGAGTAGCTAATAATATTACAAGTGTCTTGTGATAACTTCAATATTAAAGACGGTGGCCCCACTGTCAGAACTTTTCAGGGAGTTTTTGTGGCACTCAGAATTCAATTCACGCTCTATATCACGCTTATTTCCCAAACACTTCGCTTTTACGCAATAACCAAACTATTTTGCTTAAAATACCACCAATATAACAAAACATAGAGTTAAATAACAAAAGATCACTATCATTACATATTATGAAACAAATTCCTCTGCCACGTCTGTCTGTCTGTTCGCAATAAACTCAAAAACTACTGAACGGATTTTCATGCGGTTTCCACCGGTAAATAAAGTGATTCATGAGGAAGGTTTTTTATTATCAGGACGGAATAGTATCCTACGGGCCCGTTAGTTATAAATAAATTATATAATCCACTACATAGACTAAAACCAACTAAAAACTCCTAGAAAAAGTAGTAATGACTACTACTACTCTTAAACCATAGACAATGTCAAAAAAAGATCGTTCGCATAAAAGTCGCATCCACATAAGTACAACCTTTGTATACTGTCGAAAAGACACACGATACAAGGGAAATTTTATTTAAATAAACAGGAAAATACACCAATCTCTTTCAGAATAGTGACATTATAAAATCTATATCTATATTATAATAAAACTGTAGCAAGGTCAAATCTGTACATTAAATATTTTTTGAAAATTTTGATCGGTGTAGGCTTTGTTATCGATATAAAAGCCAAAACTAACCCTTTTAAAATTTTTGTCTGTCTGTCTGTCTGTCTATCCCTGTGAACGCGCATCACTCGGAAAGTACTGAACCGATTTTGACGAAACTTGGCACAGTGATAACTAATGTTACGAGATTACATTTAGGATACTTTTTGTCCCATAAAACGTAATGGATTCTCCAGGATCTGCCTGTTTATCTATACCTTTAAACACGAATCACTCTGAAAGTACTGAACCAATTTAGATGAAATTTGGCACAGTTATAACCAATATCACAAGGTTACATCTAGAATACTTTTTATCTCATAAAACGCAAGGGA
>MU158834.1:234250-250455 GCA_015888305.1 Antheraea pernyi | reverse complement strand
TAACCTTTTTAAAATTTTTGTCTGTCTGTCTGTCCCTGTGAACGCGCATCACTCGGAAAGTACTGAACCGATTTTGACGAAACTTGGCACAGTGATAACTAATGTTACGAGATTACATTTAGGATACTTTTTGTCCCATAAAACGTAATGGATTCTCCAGGATCTGCCTGTTTATCTATACCTTTAAACACGAATCACTCTGAAAGTACTGAACCAATTTAGATGAAATTTGGCACAGTTATAACCAATATCACAAGGTTACATCTAGGATACTTTTTATCTTATAAAACGCAAGGGATTCTCCAGGATAATGGACGAAAGTAAAAAAAATGTAGTTCATGATATTCTTGACGAATTTTGGTAATTTTTCTTTGTGCCATATATAGCAGACAGATTAGCTAAAAAATTAAGCTATATTTCCATATGCGACTTCAAAAAAAAATACCAAAAAAAACGACCACCATGATTCGAACCGTCGGCCCCGTCGAAACATATAAAGCCCCGTACGTTACAACTGAGCTACGCCTGCATGACATTTGTGTACGTAATTACCCACCACATGAAACATTTATATAGACGAAACTGTCACTTATATGTTGTTACATTAATTTCATTGTATAAAAAAATGTTTGCTAAACAAAAGTGACAAGATTTATTTATTTATCTATACTATAATAAAACTGTAACAAAGCCAAATCTGTACATTACAAGGTTACATTTAGGATACTTTTTGACCCATAAAACGCAAGGGGTTCTCCAGGATAACGAAAGAAAAGAAATTAGTTAATGTAATTAGATTTTTTTGCGACACCTTAGTACAAGAGCCAGCAACGTTGGAAGAACGAGAATTTTAGAAAAGCTGGTTCTTTAATATGAAGATATATTATGCCCTTCCAAACAGGATTCAGGATACCTGGTAGCCGGTTAACGTTGTGTTTTTTAAAGCGCATCATACTTTTACAGGTCAAAACTTTGATTTATAAATAAATTTAGAAACAATTTTTTTTCAGTAACTTTTAAACGCTATTAAAATCATGAATTTATCACAGCTAGATATTTTTTATATGCAATAATGTGCCCGATGATATATTTTATAAATAAAAATAATTAATTTCAAACCATTTTATTTTTTCCATTGCAGAGAACATATTTCATTTTATTAACGACGCCATCTTAAATACATGCTTCGATAACATACGCTGCTACAATTATCGCTATCTTTATCGTGCAGACAGTGCTGTACTAAACTAAAGCTGTAGCTAAGTTATTCTATACACATATTATTTTTATAGAAATAAATCGGTCTGACTTTTTTGACTATTATAGTAGGTACACTTACAGGTGGGTCACCTGATGTTAAGTGATGACCACCGTCCATAGACACTTGCAACACCAGGGGGGAAAGGGGAAGAGGAGGGGAGGTGGGCTTCCGGCGCTCTCACTGACCGAACGAAACGCAAAAATGCAAGCACTGTTACTTCACGTCGGTTTTCTGTGAACTCTGGTACTACCCCGGCCGAGCCGATCCATTCGTGCTGTAACCAGTAATAGCTTCAGTGTGGCTCTACCACATACAAAAAGTTGACTATTGAGTAAATGACTGACTGGAAGATTAAATTTGTACTTATTTATGTCTAAATAAAATTACGGCTATCCCAACATGGTTTGAAATTATTTTTATTTACGAAAAATAGCATTACACACATTATTGTCAACAACAAAAATGTCTGGCAATAATAATACCATGTTTTAATAGCATATCAAATTTAGTGACAAAAACATGCTAAATTTATTTAAAAATCAATATTTTTGTCTGTAAAGGTGCGATATGCACAAATAAACGCAACGTTTACCGGCAGCCAGGTAGCCCGCACGCTATGTAGAAGAACATAAAGATATATAAAAAACTGGCTTATTGACTTCGCTGTCGATACCTTTGCTAGCTCTTAGACGAATAGTTACAGGCAAGTGAGATTTGACGCGTCAACGCGATTCTCATATTTTTTCATATTTATAGTTTTCTTCAACACAATGGAGTGTGAAAACGTTTTGATGCAAGTAGAATATAGTTATGATAAAGTAAGTGGTAGAAATGATTATTTAATTTTATTTTTACGTATTGTGGATGTGCAGATTCTATGTACAGTAGATTAGGTGTCGTGACAGATAAAAAGAGAGAGAGAGAGTGTGTATACAATATATACATACATATAATTTTCATTTCAATATCAAACCAACTCAAGAATTACTTTTTGATGTATTAACTTTTATTAACTTGACTATTCCAGATCATTCAGTGTTTAATTTATTATTATTTATTTTATAAATATTTTTATCGTTTAATTTACAATTGAACTCTGTCAACTTGATATTTTATAATGTAAACTATACTGACTGTATAGTAAACGTCTAGAAAAAAGGGAAAGTAATTAGGTTCCAACTGGGGTCCATAGACCCCTCAAGTTATTTTTTTACGTTACCGCCAATATTTGTAGGTTAGTTTTTATCTTAATTGAATCCCGTAGATGACGCTACGAATGGGTTGTAGGCTTATTTTAAAAGATTTATCACATACCATCTGGGTAAATGTTTGAGTGAGCCCCTTGATAGTTTGGATTTACAATTGGAAACTGTAGGTGTGGCTGCAATCGGGTTTTAGGTTTAAAAATATAATTGAAACCGGTGATAACCGTTTTGGTGCAGACGAAGTCGCACGGGTCAGCTAGTGTATAAATAATTTTACTAATAAACTATACTATATAAACTAAAAGCTATATATATATAAACTATATATAAACTAAAAGCTAACGTGACGCGTTGTACTCAGGCGGTCACCTATCCAAGTACTGACCGCACCCGACGTTGCTTAATTTCAACGATCGGACGAGAACCGGTGATGTTAACACCTTTTTTTTTTTTTAACGTGGGGAAATCCCTTATGTTTACGCCACCCTCCCGGGGGAGAGGGTGGGTTATGTCCGACTCGCACAGACTAAAACCCCACGGTGTACCGACAGACCGTTTTGTGGGGGCGGCAAGGGATCGTTCAAGCTAATCAACCTTGTAGAGCCGCCCCCACGGTCCGCCCGGCGAAAGGTGGCCGCCGGGCTCCTACCTATAGAGGGACAGACCGGGTACACACCGGCTGTCCCCCCTCGTCCGCCGGACCTGTGCAATGAGGAGATGGGCCCCCCGGCCCATCCCCTCAGGTCCGGCTATGTGATGTTAACACCTGACACAGTGTTTACCCCACCACTTTTTGTCACACAAAAAGGTAGCTGATTAGAATTTCAATGACCTCCCATGCGATGTTTCACTTTGAAAAGCTTACCAAATTGAAATTTGGTAATATAATTTACTTCGTCATTGTGTTTTCAAAAGTTACTCGTTTTAGATGTAAAGTGAGCGAAGCCATGATATCATATATATTAATGCTTGTTATTGGGTATTGAATCAACACATTTAGGATGGTAGGTTGAGAAACCATCATCCAATAATGCCAACGTTGCACTATTATGTTTTCTTTCACTGGAACTCAAACTTGTATTGTGATATTGTTTTACTTTCCAACTTTATCCAGGTAAATACTTCTATGTAATAAAAACTCGGTTAGTTCAGTGCTGTAACCTTATAAACTTTTTCTAACGTATCGATTAATTACAAAACACTTAATTTTACTAGTCAAGGAAAGATACAGTTGTCTACTATCTAAATATATCTTCAAGTCTGAAATATAACAGAAATACTTGTAGGTTAAGAATTCTAAAACAATGTACTAAAAGACGTCCGGACATTTATTTCATGTGCGGTCATATCTATAGGATTAAAAAATCAGATGTAAGTTAGGTCTTGTGTTTCTAGACCTTACAGGTAACTTATATTGCGTTAATACTTAATGAAAAAAATGAAATTTTCTGTAAAATTATTTTAATAAAATCTAATAACCTATTATATAATCACCTATTAATGTATATTTAATCTGTTCATCGCCAAGAGTATTTCATCCTGAATGAAAAGTAATATATGTCTTTACTTGTATCTCTAACAACTTGTACCTATGCAAAATTACATGATGGTCGGTTAAGTAGTTAAAGTGTTAAAGCGGTTTTTCTTTAAATTCAATAAGTCTGTTTACACCCTTATGCGCTGGTTAGGACTGGATGAAGAGTGTTGTATAAAATTAAATATAAAAATTCACTCAAACTCGTGTTTAATAAAATGAAATTACATGTGCACTGTACAAAGATCGGAAGCGAACGGGGTGTATGGAACGCCGCGACCCTCCAACCACATCCGACGCGGTGTTGCCAATACATTTTTGAAATATATAATTTATGTTGTTCCCAACAAAGTCTCACAAGTAATTTGGTATTTATTTAATTTTAACTAACAACATAGATGCGAAAATGAGTTTGTTTGTTTTATACACTTTCAGACCTTAACAATTCCACCTTGACTACTAAAACTTGGCTACTTGATGATCTCATGAAATTTTGCAAACAGATTTTCAGTAGCACAGAAGAGTACATTGAATATTTATAATCCAGAAAAAAAATGTACTCTTCCCGAGGAATAGGTCAAATTTAGATTAATGCGAGTGAAGCCGCGGTCAAAAGCTAGTGATTATATAATCGATAGTCCTTAGATGTCTAGAAAAGAAGGGACTAGACTAGATGAAAGATAAATCACTAGAAATAGTGCTCGTCTTGGACCTTTCGCTACATCTGTAACAAGTTGATACTTGATATCGAAGTTCGTGTATTATTTGACCCATTTATAGTTTGGAACATTAATCACTGTCACCTTACACGAATCAAAGGGAATCTGACGCCGGGAAAAGTGGCACAATCACAGACGTTGTGAACCAGATGTAAGAACCTCTTATAGATAAATTTAATTTTGTTTCTTTTTTTATATGATGGTAAACCCAATAATTTTTTTCTAGGAGTAACAGGGATCACCAATAATCGAGAACCCATAATAAGTATCTAAAAGTGAACATTCTGGAGTATATTTAATTTAGCTGAATATTAAACCTGACGTATAGAACTTTCTAGATCCTGAAATATATTTAAAACACTTCGATAGACAATTTATTAATGATAAATATATTTAAAACTTAAAGAGTATGTAATACAATTTAGATATTAATTTAATAATTATTACTTTTATAACTTGCAGACGAAAACACGACGACACGCTCGTGCGTACCACTTATCGCGCGGCCATTATGTTATTCTTAGTCAATAGAACTACTGTGATTTAATAATCAACTATCTTCCTCCCGTGACTTCGGTCGCGTGGAATTGTTACTTTGGGTTAACGCTAACAAGCAGTGGAAGCAAAGGAAAAAAAGATTTTGAAACATTCTTAATTGGCGCTCCGCTTCTATTGGTCTTAGCATGATGATATGTAGCCTTTCTCCATTAATGAACTATCTAACACTGATTTTTTTTTTAATAGAACCAGTATTACCTGAAATTAGCTCATTCAAGCAAACAAATTTTTCACCTTTATAATATTACTAGCGGGCCCGGCAGATGGTGTCCCGCCCTGATTATACAAAAATCCTTGACAAATTATATACTAAAACCTTCCTCAAGAATCACTTTATCCACTGATGAAAACCGCATACAAATCCGTTGAGTAATTTTTGAGTTTATCGCGAACAGGCAGACAGACAGACGCGGTAGGGGACTTTGTTTTATACTATGTAATGATAATGAAGTATAGATAATAAATACTAATATAAAATCTCTTTGCTCTGTTTCTAATATAAATCCGTTTTTGTTAATAAATATAATTAAAAAATTTACATTCGAAACTACAATTTTGAAATGGTTATCAAGGGATTGTTTTTAAATATAAGTGCGCATAACTTATGCACAAAAATTACTATATAATTCTGTGTTTTAGAGCTCTTAGCGAGATATTAATCTGTTTTTTACTAGATTTTATATTTACCTCGTAATCTTGTTTATTTGACTCTATATTTTGATGGTTCATGGTGTTTTAGGTAATATACGTGTACGTCCAGAGTGGACGCTATAAATGAGCGTCCAGCGTAACGTCGCGTGCGGCGCATTCAGCGTCCAAGAGCGACGCTCGCGCGCCACTCAGGACACTCACGTATTAATGCATACTAGTGGGCGCCCAGAGGTCGACATTCGACCATAGTTCATTGATTTTTTTAAGTTTGAATTTTATTAGGGTTAATATCATTGTTGAATGTAGAATGAAAAAGGGTAATTGGAACGTAAGAGTAAAATAATACATAAGCCATCGTCCGCAGCAGGGGCTTGCTCAGCCTGAGGGGCTTGCTCGGCAGGGGGATCCTGCTGAGCAGGAGGGTCTTGCTCCATGTCGGAGCCGGAGTCGGAGTCGGAGTCATCGCTATCGCGATCGGCTGGGGTTGGGGAGTTGTTGGAAGCCTCGATCTTGGCATAGATCGAGGGAGCGGGCTTCGAGGAATGAGGGAGCTCGGTGCGATGCTTTGCAGCGTACGCATCGTAATCGTCTACGAGACGAGGACAGATAGCGGCTATGAAGCCGCGGAGGCTAATGAGCTCAGTCTCTAAGAGACTGATCTCTTGTTCAGCGGCCATACCGGGGCCTGAGGAGGGGAGTGGGGCGGGGGAAGACATGTGAAACCTCCCTGCCATAGGGGCAGGGGGGCGCGCCTTAATGAATTTAACGGACTATCCTGAGTCCGGATCAAAGGGAGCTGTTTAAAACTAAACAAAATAGGAAAACAACGCAAATAAGTACCTGAGCGAGACAGGGGAAAAATAACATAAGACTACTTAAGTAAACAAACAATAAAAAGAAAATAAATTTAAAAATAAATCACTGAAGAATTAAAGAAATACGTAAATAAATAGATAAACAAAAGAGTAAATAAATAAATATACCAAGAAATAGATAAAGCAATAAATAAATACAAGGAAAGGTCTCACTCAGTTCCAAGAAAAAGAACGCAGGTGCAGCGCACCTGTGAAGCGCAGGTGTGCCGGATCGAAACAAACAATAACTGAAGTCACTAAATCACGAGTATTAAAATCGAACTTAGCGCGCGCAGCAAAACGGACAACCGCTCGAGTCGACGATGCGATCGGAACTCCTATGTATTCTTTTTATCGCAAAAGCCTTGGTTTTTCATTGCGGTATACAGAATAATGTCTTATTTGAATTTTGGTTATGTTTTCGTATTAACCTACGTTCACATATCGTGGTGGATTATCCTTACATAGTATAAATTAAAGTCCACTACCGCGTCTGTCTGTCTGTTTGCGATAAACTTAAAAACTACTGAACAGATTTTCATGCGGTTTTCACCAGTGGATACAGTGATTCATGGGGAACGTTTTAGAATACTTTGGCAAGGATGTTTTTATAATCAGGGCGGGACAACGTCTGCCGGATCCGCTAGTTATATCTAAATTATTTAATTTGTAACTTATTCTTACACCTTAATTCTTCATGTGTCGCCATTAATAAACAGTTTTCTTATATTTAGCGCGCAAATATATACATATATCACTGAGTGTTATAAGCGGCAGGAACTTTTATTGTGCTTTCACGTAAGTGTGTCTTCAACTATTTAGATTGGGTTCAAGTATCGATTAATAATTTTGTTATTTGTGCATCCTTGTATTGCAGATTTATCCATATCAGTGTCTGAAATTAGAGCATAATTCATTATTTTTTCAAGTATCAATATTAAGGAAAAAAACCGAGTTTTTGCAAATCCTATTTTTTGGAGTGTCGCCACATGTTGTGACGACAGCTTCGGGCTACTTGAAAAGTTATTCACGGCGTGGAAAATTTATATTGACTAGTGGGCGCCCAGAGGTCAACATTCGACCATAGTTAATTGATTTTTTAAAGTTTGAATTTTATTAGGGTTCTTTTGTCAAAGGGTATTATGTTATAATATCATTGTAGAATGTAGAATAAAAAAGGGTAATTGGAATGTAAGAGTAAAATAATACATACAGTCGAGCATAGCAACCTCCTTCACAACCTTTTTTGAAGTCCTTTATTGACAGATGTCAAAATGTCTTTTTTATTTACATGTGTGTATATGTTGTGTAAAATTGAAGCAGTAGTGTGAGTAATGCATATTTTAATTAATTTAATGTACTTCTAATGCATTTTATATAAAATAAATAGCTTTCTGCACTTCTCCTCCATATAAACTTTAACTATGCCAAATTTCACGTTCATCCGTTCGCCCAATTCCGTTAAAAAGGGATACAAAGTTTAGGCTTCACGTATTATACATTATATTAATAATGATGTTTGAAACGAACTCCGGACGCGACGCCACGCTCGACGCACGATTGTAGCGTCCACTCTGGTCATACACTATTTCATATATAATTTTACACTAGATTCGTTGTTATACTATCTATTATTATTATTATATTTTATAATTACTATCTCTTGTAATAAATAGTTGAATTATAGCAAAAAAGATATTGTGTAAACATTATTTATTCAAAGATCTTACCATAAATATAAATAGAACAAATGTGGTTCCACGAAAATTCATTTAGATGTACGAGTTTTCATTATTAAAGGTCAAACTATATTGATGATTATATTATTTGATAAGAATATTAAGACAGATTTGTATCAAGTTTTAAATGTTTAGCAATTCGCAACCACATTAAAATTAATATTTTATTTATTTATTTAGGGGTCGTCAACATGATAATAGATACACTTTTAAAAGTAGCACTTTTGTGATTGAATATAAATGCGGTCATTTTTTTATTTTTTTTATAGTAGCACGGCAAAATGACCGCACTGTGCCTGGTGGTAAGCACAGTAGAATTCAAAAACAATGGCGACCACCGAGTGACACACTATCCATCGCCGGTCGCCGCTGTCATGCCGGCCGGTCATATTTAGACACAACCACGACATGCACTAATAATAATATTAAATTTTAATAAAACCAATACAAGGAAATTGTAACAGAAAGAGAAATATTATTCTAAAGCTAATAGTTACTCTAAAACCATATTTTAAAATATTATGATAACTAACAAAGAAAGATATAGATATATATATATATATATATATACTAAGACCAATCAATGCTGTACTATATGTAATATTATTTACTATCGTTGAAATAATAATATTTATCCTTTTTTTAACGTAATTATTTCTATTAAGTATATTCTTCCATAGCCTTATTATGTAATATTCCAATGCAATTCGCGGACTTTCAGCATACTGTACTGTGGTTATATAATTCGCAATAACTTACTACTGATAACCAGAAATGTTTGAACATCACAAAGACACCCTGGTGTGGTTTCATTAACTCGCCTCTAATCTAGCGTCAGTGATTGCCGAGATCTGTCTCTGTCAGCAATTACACCTTACGGAAAGGACGGAATTAACCTCTGTGGTTTTAGTAATATTGCGGCTCTTCGCTGGAGTGTCGCCACATGTTGTGACGACAGCTTCGGGCTACTTGAAAAGTTATTCACGGCGTGGAAAATTTATATTGACTAGTGGGCGCCCAGAGGTCAACATTCGACCATAGTTAATTGATTTTTTAAAGTTTGAATTTTATTAGGGTTCTTTTGTCAAAGGGTATTATGTTATAATATCATTGTAGAATGTAGAATAAAAAAGGGTAATTGGAATGTAAGAGTAAAATAATACATACAGTCGAGCATAGCAACCTCCTTCACAACCTTTTTTGAAGTTCTTTATTGACAGATGTCAAAATGTCTTTTTTATTTACATGTGTGTATATGTTGTGTAAAATTGAAGCATTAGTGTGAGTAATGCATATTTTAATTAATTTAATGTACTTCTAATGCATTTTATATAAAATAAATAGTTTCTGCACTTCTCCTCCATATAAACTTTAACTATGCAAAATTTCACGTTCATCCGTTCGCCCAATTCCGTTAAAAAGGGATACAAAGTTTAGGCTTCACGTATTATACATTATATTAATAATGATGTTTGAAACGAACTCCGGACGCGACGCCACGCTCGACGCACGATTGTAGCGTCCACTCTGGTCATACACTATTTCATATATAATTTTACACTAGATTCGTTGTTATACTATCTATTATTATTATTATATTTTATAATTACTATCTCTTGTAATAAATAGTTGAATTATAGCAAAAAAGATATTGTGTAAACATTATTTATTCAAAGATCTTACCATAAATATAAATAGAACAAATGTGGTTCCACGAAAATTCATTTAGATGTACGAGTTTTCATTATTAAAGGTCAAACTATATTGATGATTATATTATTTGATAAGAATATTAAGACAGATTTGTATCAAGTTTTAAATGTTTAGCAATTCGCAACCACATTAAAATTAATATTTTATTTATTTATTTAGGGGTCGTCAACATGATAATAGATACACTTTTAAAAGTAGCACTTTTGTGATTGAATATAAATGCGGTCATTTTTTTATTTTTTTTATAGTAGCACGGCAAAATGACCGCACTGTGCCTGGTGGTAAGCACAGTAGAATTCAAAAACAATGGCGACCACCGAGTGACACACTATCCATCGCCGGTCGCCGCTGTCATGCCGGCCGGTCATATTTAGACACAACCACGACATGCACTAATAATAATATTAAATTTTAATAAAACCAATACAAGGAAATTGTAACAGAAAGAGAAATATTATTCTAAAGCTAATAGTTACTCTAAAACCATATTTTAAAATATTATGATAACTAACAAAGAAAGATATAGATATATATATATATATATATATACTAAGACCAATCAATGCTGTACTATATGTAATATTATTTACTATCGTTGAAATAATAATATTTATCCTTTTTTTAACGTAATTATTTCTATTAAGTATATTCTTCCATAGCCTTATTATGTAATATTCCAATGCAATTCGCGGACTTTCAGCATACTGTACTGTGGTTATATAATTCGCAATAACTTACTACTGATAACCAGAAATGTTTGAACATCACAAAGACACCCTGGTGTGGTTTCATTAACTCGCCTCTAATCCAGCTTCAGTGATTGCCGAGATCCGACTCTGTCAGCAATTACACCTTACAGAAAGGACGGAATTAACCTCTGTGGTTTTAGTAATATTGTGGCTCTTCGCTGGAGTGTCGCCACATGTTGTGACGACAGCTTTGGGCTACTTTTTTACTTTAAAAAATTATTCACGACGTGGAAAATTAATATTGATACCAGTCTTTGTATTTCCTCTATTGGCAATTATATGTTAATTTGCAATATATTTTATTTACTTGTATTTCTTAATATTTTAAAGCTACAATTTTATTTTATATAACAGTGTCAACCGATGTCAGGGTTCAACCATCAACCACGAACCAAACCCAGGATTCTTTTTGATGTTTTAGTTACTAATATTTCGCTCTTTCTATGACTAGTTTTGAATTTAACTGTTTCAGGTACACCTCGCACAAATAAAATCAAACGTTGTTTGTTGCAGTGGGACGTGGTAGCAGTCACTCCGTCGATCACAGAGCTCGAAGACTTGTCGGTAACGACCCACTGATAACAGCCAAACTGCAACCACTTGAACATCGACGTAGAGTCGCCTGTCTTGTGGTATTTTATCGGCTACACTTTGGGGAATGTGCACAAGATCTACACCAATTAATACCACCGTCTCCATTTCATCTCAGGACTACCAGACGCCGTACAGACCTCCATTCATTCGTGGTTGACATCCATTTCATCCGGACGAAGTGCTTCGCTTCGTCATTTATTATGCGAACCGCGAGGGAGTGGAATGCGCTGCCTGCGTCTGTTTTTCCTGAAGCATATGATGTAGCAATCTTCAAAAGAAGAGTGAATGTGCATTTACTGCGTGAACGCGTTATGTCCTAGGCCTCGTCTTCACTTTACATCAGGTGTGACAGAGGTCAAGCGTCGCACAGTTAATTATATAAAAAAAAAATCAATTCCAGGTAGAAGTGCAAAGTAACGTCGACTATAATATTTAATGTTGGATTTCCGCAAAATAATGCCTTCTTCAATCAAATTTCTAAAAACATCTATTTTTTACTATCCATATAATCTCCCTTTCAGTCGTAAACTACGATTTTGAATTTTGTTTTATTTTTATATATATACTATACTAGTTATAATCGCGGCTTTGTACGCGTTATTGTGAATATTGAAAATAAAATACAGCCCATGTTGCTCGCTGATAATTGTTCTATATGTGAATCCAATTTGTTTAATATTGTTTTAAGTTTATTTCATTTGAAGCGATTATGGCACAGTGGTTAACACGTTCGAACACCGTGTCAATTAACGTAGGTACGAATCCTTGGGAATGAGTCGGAGCTTCTGAGATGGAAAACGTTGTGACGGAATCATAGCAAAGTTATAGGGTTTTTTCTAAGTCCGTCTGGTTATCTTCCACCGTCAAGATGAAAATCTGTTTCCGAATATATGTTAGTATGTTCTGGTAGCAACACTTACCATCTTACCATCAGATGAGCTATCATTCGTAATCATTTGTAGTCCAAATGCTAAAACCTATAAAGTATTTAAAAAATATCACATTTCTCTTTATAATAACACTAGCGGGCCCGGCAGACGTTGTCCCGCCTTAATTATAAAAAATCCTTGACAAATTAAATACCAAAACGTTCCCCATGAATCGCTTTCTCTACTGGTGAAAATTGCATGAAAATCCGTTCAATAGTTTTTGAGGTTATCGCGAACAGACAGACAGACAGACGCAGTAGGGACCTTTGTTTTATACTATGTAATAATGATAGTATATATAAAATCATAAACAAAAATTTACTGAAACATAAATTGTGATTTTATATAACAAGAAATATAGTTTGTAGAGCAATATTACGAGAAAATTTCTCAAGGGACATAGTTTCCTTACGGTATTTTCCTTTTTCAATATTCTTGCTAATTAAATTCAGATCGATGAATATATATAATGTATATTTGAAAATATATTATTTCTGAAACCCACGCTATACAAACAAATACAAGTGGCCGTAAGCAATGACTTCTGATGATAGAACCGATGATGCAATTCATCTGATAGCATCTATAGCTCATGCTAAGCGGTTATCGACGGATTTTCATTTTGTGAATAATAGTTATTGGATTGATTGTAAAAGAGTAACCTTTCATGGCGTAGGTAACCTATTATCCAGCCTTTAAGGGGCCTACTGATGGACCATAAGCCTTCTCCAAGGAAGATATGGGCATAATCACCACGCCAGCTCACGACTTATTGGCGACTTCAAACTCCGAGAACTCCACAGTTCTATATTTTTTCCTACAAACGGTGGTAGTACAAGAACCTTTCTCGAGTTCAGGTTTCCTCACTATGTTCTGCTTCACCGTCAGCCGATAATGTTATCAATTGAAATGTACGCGAATTCTGAAAAATTCATTGGTACATGCCAGGGGTTCGAGCCTGCGGACACCGATCAAACCGGTAGATCACCACGACAACTATTACTTTTGCTATTGTGCTATAGTTTTACTGTGATATTTTACTCCACCAAAACCTTAAGTTTTCTTGGACTATGAAATCACGTCAATTAATGAGGTTTCCCTACAAGATTTTTTTTTTTTTTATAGTAGCACGGCAAAGTGACTGCACTATGCCTGATGGTAAGCATAGTACAATCCAAAAACATGGCGACCAACGAGTACATACAGTCCATCGCCGGTCGCCGCTGTCATGCCGGCCTGCGAAAAGCTGGTTACGCACAGGCTGATCCCGAAACGCGACCCGTAAAAGCGAATCACTATGATGGGCTTTTTCGCCATATATATGGTGGTTGCGACTCAGTCAGGCTGTAAAACCCTACCACCCCGCTATCGCCATTGCCTCGTTCGTTCTTCAGCAGGGTGCACCACGTGCAGGTGAGGTTGGCTTGGATGTCTCAATTCTTAGATGTTATTTGACACCCCTTACACCCCAAGATACCGTTAAGCCTTTATCATATTTGAATGATGTAAATATTGCCCGGAAACCCAACGCTCCCCTATCGGGCTGTTTGCCTATAATTAT
Source organism: Antheraea pernyi (assembly GCA_015888305.1). NCBI lineage: Eukaryota > Metazoa > Arthropoda > Insecta > Lepidoptera > Saturniidae > Antheraea > Antheraea pernyi. The sequence continues at coordinate 236,388 of MU158834.1, read as the reverse complement.
ACTGTTGCGAGGCCGTCCGTCGTTTCAGGTCATGGTCGTTACATTAGGGAACACATCAAATTCTTTCAATTAAACACGCATAGTCAAAAGTTATTAAAGTTACTCATAGTAAAAGAAAAATCGTGAGAGTCATAAGGACTGACGACTGAACTGAAGTGAACTGAACTGAACTGAAATTAAAACTCAGAACAAAGGTATAATTGTGTACTATTTTGATTTTTTAAATAAATTATAGTCTGAATTATTTTAAACTTCATAATTTGTAAATTGGAATTATTAGTCTGTTTTTCATGTCTATTAGCACTCGGAGCAATAATTACTAATAAAACAATAATAATGTATACAGTCTATTAATTACTAAAACGTATGATGGGCTACAGAAGCTCAATACAAAATATCAATATTACAAGTAGGTACACGGGCCGTTATACTACGGCGTCGCTAGCTTGGCACAAGTGTGCATGTCGACGTCATCGGTGACGCAAGCCCAGAAAATTTTCTCCAACAATTTTTTTTTATCGCTCAACACTGCTAAAGTAGTTTTCCCTCCAAAAAAAGGAATCATCATCTGGGCGACAGAACTGGACGCAGTATTATACGAGAAGGTAATTACAAACAGGCATATACTTTACACAATTCTAATTTGAGGCAATCTGTGAACATAGATCGCAATGCTCTCTACCAGTTAATTGAATGAGAGGTTTTAGTATTTCAGAGAACTTCATTAAATTGGTTCGTGCGAGCGATACCCTTTAGCTGCTCAGCAGAGTAAAGAATGGCTTTGTTCTTATGGTATCTACGGTATACGAATACAACATTAAGTGTAGTCTCCATAGTACGCAGAGTCCATGTGTATGGCCCGTATACGACGGTGGAGTAGTGGGGACGCAGACCGCTATGAACCATCGCATAAAGATAAGACAAAGGTTACGGAAACTAAATAGAAAAGCATTCTATCTAATTCTCCTACAGCCTAAAACCTATATACACATTTATAGCTATCTCAATTTCGTTACAAATTTTCGTTTCATAAAATCCAATCCACACCGTCCCAAAGAAAAGTTGCACTTCAAAAAAGTCTAATATACACAAAAATCTGTACACAAACCACAACAGATAAAATAACATACTTGTTAATATAGATTTTGAGCTTTAATTTAACCATAAACCATTTTTTTTTACATAATATCATCTTTGTGTATGTAATTATGTTATTATTTGTACATCTATATTGGTAGCTGTCTTTTCTTTCTTTATCTATAGTTTTTTAAGTGAAAATTTGTAATTAGCCTTTGTATGTTATTTATTTGTTATTTCATTAGTGTTAGCTGTAAGTTTTCCTAAATAAATAAAATAAAAATAAAGTAACCACGAAGTAACAATACACATCATCTATTGCATACAGAGTTATATAATAGTTGTCGTAAGACGTATTTTGGTATTTACAAGAGTCTTAAGAACCATTAACTCTTAGAAGGCCTTACATCACTCGGACTCGGATCTTACATCAGATCTCCGTGCCCGTTGTAAACAAAATAAACCTTCTCGATGTCTGAAAGTCCAAGGTTTACGCTTTGATGTTCCAACATAAAATTGTTATGGGTCCCGTTCCACGCTCAATATAACATGTAAGTGACTGCGACGTTTCTTTTGTCCCTGATTGAGATGCTCGGGCAGAGAATGATCTAACCCGAATATTAACATATTAAAAAAAAAAACATTTTATTTATGGATATTATTTATACTTCAGTTTTCATAAAAGTTTTAATCTTTAAAAATGATTGTGTATTGATAGTTAGTGAACCTTTAGCTACTACTTTCCAAATTCATGAGGAAAATAAAACAAAATGTATATTTCATTTAAAAATATACGAAAATACACTTTATTCTTATAAAAACCTTGTTGAACTTGAAAAGAGCAAGTGAATTTATGATTATTAATACGGTACTAATAGATTATGAGACTGGATGAGATTGGAATTTTATTACCACAGTATTATTCAGCATCTGAACACTAGAGCTAATTCCTTTTTGTTAATCTTAAGTCATATAATTGTTTAAAATCAGAGATAACTCTGGTCAAACGTGTAAAAAATAAAATAAAAACCGCTCGATTTAATAAGTTTGCTCAGAAGAGC
>MU158834.1:196953-234240 GCA_015888305.1 Antheraea pernyi | reverse complement strand
AGAGCGGTTAACAAAACATACCGATATGTTATAAAATAATATAATAATAACAAATATACACATTATTAGAACATAACTCGCAATCAAAAGTACTTTAATTTGTTTAGGTTCTAAGAAGGCGCTTATGAACGTCAAAGCTACCGCTGGTTCAGAAAACAACCAAGTCATCGAGAAGAACCGCCAAGTAACTCGATCTGGTTTATACTTTTAATGTAGTTAAAATATATAACACTACAATCGTTTTAGTGAATGCACAGAAAGAGGTGTCAACACCAGTCATCATCGTTCACATATTGATCCACTCTATAATAGCCTTTTGACACCAAACTTTATCATGGCGCTTAAACTTACAGTTCGGCAAATCAGTAACATGCTTTGGGACTTTGTTGTAAAACTTAACCCTATTACCTAAACTGGTTATATATATTAGAATATGTTATTACATCGCTGTTTATGTAAATCTTTGTTCTCCCCAGACGTTGCGATCCGCGAAACGTATTCGGTTTGTAAGTAAACATTTTACCTACAAATAATAGGATATTAATGCTAATTTAATTTCGGCTTATTCGTTGTAAGTAGTTCAGAGACTAATCATGTTTAATTTACGTGTGACCTTTGAAATTTATAGATTGCATAATAATATATACCAGTAGTCGTCCAGTGGTAGAAATTCGACCGTATTTTTTTAACTACAATAATTATGAAAAGAATAACTCTTTCAAATCGATATAAATTTATATACAACTTTTTAATTTTAATTATGTTATATATGTTCACGTTTTTGTTTGTAAATCTAGTCTGGTTTTTCTAATTTATTAAAGTAGACGGGGCCCAGTCATTGTTCTAATCATATGAAGTAGAGCTATGGCTAGAGTAGTGAGGTACGACAAAGCTGAGTTAATAATATATACAACCTAAAACTCTTAAATACATTTTTCGTATAGTACGTGTCGTATTAATTCAAAATAAATGCACAAGAAATCAATAAGCTCAGCCATAAATGGAATAAACGCACTGGAATTGTATTTATTTTATTGTTCTCTATAACATGAAGTCCTCCCCAAACTTTCTGATCACTTTGAACGTAGGTGCGTAGAACACAAATTAAAGTATACTCTTGACTTGTATTATATGCAAATCCGACTTAGGTCAATCACAGCGGTCAAAAATATTGGCGAGAACTCTATATACAAATACAAAAAAAAACGAATGCTACTGAAAATTTCCTGTTTTTGAGTTGCTGATATTTTGTCCATTAGATGCTGATATGATACAATGCGAGATTTTTACCTACAAATCTTTAACCAAAAATTATAAGACAACCAAAACAAAATGGCTTTTAAGTAAAACTAGATTGGATTTTGTTTACTTTCCTTACAATATTGTTTATAAGATCGCATCTGTAGTTCAGAACATGTTTCGCTATTTCGTTCAAATGTAACCAGTGTTTTCACAATTCTTTTATTAAGTGAGCTACGCTTTCAAGTAACAGTAATACTTTAAGACGTCTACAAGAATTCACAACTCCTTTTTACGTAACTGTTTTAATATTATCGTTTGATTTGTTTATCCTCTATCTATATTATATAATAAGAAAGTAAGTCTAACGTGTCTGTACTCTTCAGATTTTTGTAAAAAAATGTTACAGGCATAAGTAATAAAATACATTTCAATCATTTTTAGAAATGTCTGTATATATGTTTGTTTGTTTGGACACGCATCACTGCTTAAATACTGGGTTCATGATAACACCTTTTCAAAGAAATCAGAACGGATATCTTCGAGTAACATTTAGTTTATTTCGTTAAAATCAGTTCGGCCTGTCAAAATTTATATTAATTTGAAACATGACCCAAATTAAATACGAAAGAATAATAAATGAACTTAATACATTCAGATGACTTTAAATAATCACTGGTTTTTTTACATAAAATTCGGAGCGGACGAAATTACGGGCACAGATAGTCATCTAATAAGATTCCATAGGAAAGTCTGTAAATAAAATAACCAAAACTTTTTTTTAAATAATGCATTAATATATAAAAAAACAAATGTAACTTTTCGAAATTATAAAGCATGGATCATAATATTGTATAATCCAGTACGAGTGACATTTTTTATTTATAAGCGGTCTCGTAAACTTGAGATATTTTTATCTTATGTTTCTCTATAATTTGTTAGTATAATTTAAATTAAGTTAGCGTAATTTATTCCCTTGTATAATTGAATTTATAACTGTCGTTGTAGATATCATAAGATTTTGTTTGAAATTCTCAGAAAGTTTTAATTGAAGTACGCTAAGGTCATAATAATTTTAAAAGAATATAAAAGTATGCATTTAAATAGTGAATTTATTTTTATAATATTGAAAATACTTCTTTGTTTCTTCTACTTTCGACTCTTTCCTTCCTTTCCTTATTATTTCCAATCAAGCTATTGACTTTAAGATGTCATCAACATTACACAATATTGCATCAAATAGGATAAATCTATGAATAAAAAATTCACTACGTATAAGATCTATCTATGATCTTAGACTGCCTTAAAAAAGGTTGAACCTTTTTCTTCGTGGCGATAGAAAACTTTAAGAAAATTAAATCAAATAAAATAATTTGGTTCGCGGTGAAAGAATTGGCCAATCAGTGACGTTAGAATCGGGACAAACTATTAGAATCAGTCAAAGTACTTACTAATAGGGGGAAAAACAAACAGCAGGTTTGCGTGGAATATTTTAGATAACATTTGTTATCTGAAATACGAAGGACCACTACAAATATTCGAAAACAGATTAATTTAAACAAAAGAGGTAAATGAGCTCCAACATGCACGTTACAGTGACGCCGCCACAGATAACATCTCCAATTTGGATAGCATTCAAAATGGCCGACATTACAATAGCTTTAAAATAAATACTTTCGCATTTTACTTTATTACAACCATTACCCTATTCTATGCTTGAATTTCACCGTCCTCGAGGGAATTGTTTTTCCAAGAGGTCGATGAATTAAAGCGCAAATGCCATTTTGATTATGAAAAAAGGAATGTTATTGGAATCACTCAATTTATTCAACGAGAATAAATTTCTAAAGACAAGACCCTCCCTTTTAGATAAAGAATTTTCACTTGATTTATTGGATACTTTTTGTTTTATTTGATGATAGATGTGGTAATAGCGATTTAAAACGTAATTTAATTTATGTAAGTATGGCCGCGGTTAAGCTGGCGGAAAATATAACATTAAATATAACAATGGTGTGAATTGGATTTTAGGAAACGAAAATGTCTAACTAAAAATTGATAGCTACAAATGTATGTATGGTTTTAGGCATTGCGAAAAAGAGATAGTATATTCTTAATGTACTTGAAATATATACAAAGAGAGGGAGATAGAGAGAAATGTTTAGATCTATAGCACATTATCTTCTGTTGGATCGTAATGACTACCACGTGCTTTTATAAATTATTCCGTGTTGTGTAAAATTAATACTTTGTTATTACATATTAAGATATTACAAAATAATACAGAAAGCTAATGTTTACCACCTCCTCAGTGTATTTATCTCATTCTCTTAAAATTAAACAGAATACTAAGTTTCATTTCTATCGAGTTGGAACTACACATAACTTTTTTTTTAAATAAAACTTTTTAATTATTGCCTGTTATATTTTACATCATAATATACATATTATTTTTATTAGGGCTCGCAATCCCTTTTGTACACAATATTTAATATATAAACAATTGGAACAAATTGTATGCTGTAAAGGGCTAGTATATTTTTACTTTAATGGAGAGATTTTTTAATTTTCGTGCGAACTACTGAAACTAATGAATGAATTTTCATGCGGTTTTCACCAGTAACTAAAGTGATTTATGGGGAAGGTTAACTAACAAATAACTATTGTTAAGGTCTTTTTTATATCAGGGCGGGACAACGTCTGCTGGACTCCCTACTATTTTTAATGGTTTAGGTAAAATATGGCAAAGAAATGTATTGTGAATTATTTTATGTCTTCTTTACTGTCTAAAAATAAGGTTATTGTAAAAAAACTTAGAAAAACAATTGTGTAAATTGGTTCTGTGATTTTCGAGTCACACTAATGGACAAACAGACAGAGACTTTGCCATTACAACTTATGTAAGTTACGACAAGTCAAATGCGGTTGAAGTGAATCGGCAAGTAAATGCTCTTAGGCGAAGCACGATCAGCGAGCTATTCAATGAAAATTAATGGTCATTATACATTGACACGCTCCTTCTAGATACGTAGGTACACAATATCTGTCAATTATTGTGTACTGCTGCCCAAACGGAAATTGTCGTCTGGATGAATATTTTTGAAGTGAAACCTCTTTTATACGCGTTGAGTGGTATGTTTTTGGCAGGATATAAAATTAAAATGGCGCGTCATGACATGCTAGTAAGCGTGACCGACCGTATTGTGCTTGCGCGGCTTGCGTCAGACTAGCGACGCGTAGTATAGTATAAAAGTCTGTGCACATCTAATATTGATATTTTGTATTGAGATTTTACAGCTATAAACAGTTAATTTGCATAATGCTTCATAGTCAAAAACAGTTTGAAAGCGAGCGACACTCGGTTGAAGCGTTAAACTACAGTTAAAGTAGTAAAACATACTACGAAAATTTTCACGAATTAAATGGTAATGGTTAATGGACATCCAATATTTAAAATTACGCCAAAATGTAAAAACGAGTGACAAATAAATGAAACAAGCGGCATTTGAAAGCCAGAGAGTTCCATTTTCGAATATTGTAACTAGTTTTTAAATATTCTTAATGTAAGTGGCCAGTTACTTAATATTTGTGCTCTCTATGTATATATGTGAATATCAGTAAAATACTTTTGACTCACGACTTTAATTCATTGAATAATAAATTTAATAGCTTATGTTCGTTTGAAAATATCATTACATTTTATACTCGCTTGTAATTACAATTTGATGTAATAAATATACATACACGTAATACATATTGTGTTTTATTGTGATGTGTATACATATATTCTGTAGTGTTCAATTTACAAAAATGAATTTTCATGAGGATCACTTGAACGTTGCTGTGGCTACGCTATCTAACGGCAAAAATACTTTTAAATACATTTGGGCTAACTCTCATGGTGACAGTCTTCAAACGTATCAACATTCGTATTTAAATATATATATATATGCATAATTTTTTAGGGCCTAGTAGTAATTTTCGTGAGTGAGAACAAGCCATTACCATTTTTTTTCTTGTTAGTACTAGAGCTCGCCCAGAATTACTAAACAAAGAACGCTTACACATGCAAGTAGAAAGGTTTTATTTTTTCAAACTGAAATAGTTTAGAATATTATCCGATACGAAATATATATAAGGGTTGTTGAGGTATGTATGCTTGGTACACATATATGTTTCAACAACTCATATATGTATGAATAGTTAGCTTAGCTTAGGTTAGCTCAGATAGGTCGCGAATTGCATGTATCAGGCAACAGCCAAAGCCGAGGTGTGCCGCGCACCCTTGAGCTAGTTGTCAAAATAAAATCGTCTGAGTGCATTAAGCGCTCGTCTTAATAGTCCGGTGAAGCTGTTAAGACCTCGCTTGGTCAATAGCGTAGACAATTCGAAAAAAAAAAACTAAACAAAGAAAAAGAATATTGGTTGATAAACAGAAAAGGAAGGTGAAATTAGTTGTTTTGTCTCTGCTTATTTATTTTATAATATAAGACGGATGGTTAGTGTTACGTGGTTGATACAAACGATATTAAAATTTCCGTTTGCTTATTCATTTCAGATTTCATTTCTATTTCATTTCAGACAAGCTGGCGTCTGAATAAACATATTTTACTTAAAGAAAGTTGGCAACGTGACAGAGAAAATCTTATTACAATCAATAGGTTTCCTTCTTAGACATTAACGAGAATATTAATTTGTCAGTATTTTCTTTTATGTCATAGGTGGCAAACGAACAGGTGGGTCACCTGCTGTTAAGTGATCACTACCGTCTATGGACACTAACAATACCAGTGGAGTCGCAAGTGCGTTGCCATCTTTTGGAGGGAAGGATTAGGGGAGGGAAAGGGAGAGGAGAGAGGTGAGGGGAGGTGGGTATCCGGCGCTCTCACTGACCGAACGAAACGCAACAATGCAAGCACTGTTACTTCACGTCGGTTTTCTATGAGAGGGTGGTACTACCCCGGGCGAGCCGACCCATTCATGCTGAAACCAATAATAGTATCGGTACACTAATATCAGTACACAGTATAAAACAAAATCCCCTACCACGTCTGTCTGTCTATCTGTTCGCGATAAACTCGAAAACTACTGAACGGATTTTCATGCGGTTTTCACCAGTATATAAATTGATTAACGAGGAAGGTTTTAGTATATAATTTTTCAAGGATTTTTTTATAGTCAGAGCGGGACTACGTCTGCCGGGCCCGTTAGTAATTAATAACTGTATTATATTCAGTATTTCAACTGTTTAAAATTCTGTTAATGTAAAATAATACCTTATTTTCAATGACATAGTGCCTGAATTATATCGTATCTCAAAGTTTCACTAATCAATATCGTATATAATAGTAATACATACATTCAGCAATTTATATACCAAATATGTATTATGTATACTAAATATTATAAAGCTGAAGAACTTTGAACGCGTTAATCTCAGAAACTACTGGTCCGATTTCGTTCTGTAGTTTTTGATTTGATCACGAATAGATAAACAGATAGACTAGAGGACTTTGTTTTACATTATATAGTGATGAACTGTTACCTGTGCATTCGTCCGTGTGATCAAAAACAATTTGTTTACTGTAACAAGCGCATGAGACGTGCGCTGTACTGGACTCCAAGAATAAATGTATGTAATTTTAATTATATTACAATTTTGGTCAATTTGGCGGCCATTTTATTTTCCGCGTTTGCATCTACATAACTCAGTGATTAGAACAACGTATAAGAATAACATAATTATATCGACAATATGGGCATGTTATAATTATATAATAAAAAATTTAACACATATTGTTTGATAATGTATAGTTTAAAATTTTCATTACTTTCTTATATAGTGTTAGTGAGCACTGAGGGTGGTATATAGTAGGTTAAAGTTCCAGGTATGGTGCTGGTGATAAATCCCATCCCATTCGATATACTATTCGTATTCCATATCTAATGTACACGTTACATGTTACAGTAAATGGCGTGGGTGTCGTAGTTACAAATGTTTTTGAAAAAGCATTTCTGTAATGTACACACCTACTTACAATTTTACATTTCTTCAATACATTTTAAAAAAACGCGTACGGACCCGCTGGTGACAGCTAGTATATATATAAGAATGCAAATCTACCGTGTCTGTACTTTTACATTATCGTAAAAAAAAATTGTAGGTGTCTAGTACTAAAAAAAAAGTAACAAAATACATTTCAAACATTTTTAGACACGTCTATCTATCTATCTGTTTGTTTGGACACGTATCACTGCAAAAATAGTGCGTTCATGATAACACCTCACCATGGAAATCATAGAGCATATCCCCGAGTAACATGTAGTCTTGGCTTCGTTAAAATCGGTTCCCTCTATGAAAAGTTATTGTAGTTTTAATGACGACGCGACGAGAGAAAACTAGATAAGTAAATGGACTTAATACATTCAGATCTTTTCATTAGTTATTGTTTTTTTACATTAGGTTTCACGTGGACGAAGTCGTGGGCACAGGTAGGCTCAAATAACAATGTTTTTTTTAATAAATTTATTCTATTCGGATACCATTTATTTATTTTCTAGATTGGAACGCATCCCCTATATCTCTATACAAAATATCATTTCAAATGTATCCATATTCGCAGCATAATTATGTTACCTATACCAATGCGAATAAGAGAGTTTACTGTCTGACATGTATATATATTCCAACACTGTTTGACCGTCCACCATTAACCACAATTAAAAACGTTTATATTGTAACTAGCCAACCCGTGCCCACTTCGTTGGGCGGTAATATGTAAGCGTGGCATGGTTATTTTGCGCTAAGACGCAGCGGAGGCTCTGAAAAGGAAAAAATACCCCGATTTTGCAACATTCTTCATTGCTGCTCCGCTCCTATATGTCTTAGCGTGATGATATATAGCCTATAACATTTCATGATAAATGAGCTATATAACATAGAATTTTCCAAATCGGGCCAGTAGTGCCCGAGTTTACCCCTTACAACGTCACAAACTCTACCTCTTTATAATATTAGTATAGATTTAATACGGACTAAGTCGTGGGCGCGTTCTAATTAAAATAAAAGTACTTGATTTTGTGTTTATAAAAGTATTTGCTATAAAGAACTAAATGTATTAAGAACATACAACCTTTGTAGCAAACGTAGGCGCAAATAGGTCTCCGTTGAATCCAGACGATAATTTATATTCCCTTTACGTTCTTAAATAAGGTACCGATAAGGTTTCTTTGTTATAAATGTCAAAATATGATGAAGCGTTCGTCGGTTCTTTACTGCCTACGGTATATACTCGAATAATTTTGTAATATCCTCACAGTTTCCATAGAAATCAATAGTTCAACATTTTCATAATTTTACAATTTTCTTCTTAATAAACAGTTTTATAAACGGTATCCGGCTCGAAGGACCAAAAATACTGTAGGGAGTTATCTACAATATTATGATAATTTGTTGTTGATAGTAATAATTGATAGATGGATAAACGAAATGAAAGAACCGAATCCGCCGAATGTTTGATGTTCACTACTATATTTTCGTTTAAAATGGATCTTCTATCATCTATCTAAACATACAATAAGAATGCAAATCTAACGTGTCTCTACTTTTTAGATTTTTGTAAAAAGATTGACACCTGAAGAGAAGACACCTGGTCTTGGAATAAGTAATTAAATAAATTTCAATTTTTTTTTAGAAATATTTGTATGAATACCCATCACTACTAAAGTACTGCGTTTACGATAAAACCCGATCGAGCCTCATGCCGGTTCTTCTCGACAACCCTATCAGGGTTGTTTCTCCGAACCGGTGGTAATTTTGACGTTCGTAACAGCCTTCTGAGAGCCTAAATTGAATAAAGCATTGAATTGAAATAAGAAATAGCTATAGTCGACGCATTATGATCTAAGGCTTCGGGTCATAAATCATATTTATCTGTCTGTCTCGCTCGCACTTACAGGTCTTAGGTGTAGTGCGTAAGAATTGTAGAGGTGCATATCAATAACGGGATAGGTACGATCGATGTGCCACATTATGTCCTATGTCGCTTTCTTCTGTCTTCTTGACATTTGCTCCTGGTATATTCGGGTTGCCTGCCTATTATACTTCGGTTTTTATTCGATCCACGGTCGCTCTACTAACTCCATAAATCATTGCTGCAAGCTCTCTTGGATTATTGAAATTGAGGCAAGCTTTTATATCGGTATCACTTTTCAATTATTTGTTTCAACAGGAACACGTTGTGAATTACATCTCAAGCGTTGACATGGTGACACCATTTAATTTCTTAAAAGCCACGTCAGAAAATAAATTCTCCATTGTGCGTATTGCGTAAAGAACCGTTAGTAATGTAATGAGTGTCATAACAAAAAATCTTATGTTTATAGAAAAACCACAACCCTTACTCGTAACGACCAATCAGAGTGCTAATGAAGGTCACGATGACGCATCGACCCCGCGTGCGCTGGTAGCTAATTATCGATAACGGGTTGCATTGCGTGCACATTCCCACTGTCAGTGACATTTATTACCCAACAACTCCGTTTAAAATGCGTCGATTATATTGTAACAAAACCAGAGAAGTCTTATATTTTATACAAAATATTAGCGTCATAGTTAGACTTATGCAAATACTAGAATCAAGGTTATCATCATGAAATCCGCTCTGCTATACTAACGCATATTTTTATGATGTTTTTTTGCGTTTACGCAAACGAAGACTCCTTACATAAAATACAGTAAAAAAGGCCCATACCAACATTTTATACCATCTCATTGGTTATTTATTATACGTAGTGTATGCTCGTAAACGATTTTATGGCGGTATAAAACTCCGGTCAATTTATGTGTTTTTAAAATCATTTAAATGGGTAGCGATGTCCAGTCGGGTTTGGACATGTCCTGATGGATATATGTGAACAGAATCCGGTGTAATCTAAAGTAATAAAATTATTTTCATATGTTATTATTGGTTTACTTCTCATGGTTCTGGTTATGTATATTTGCAGTGTCTCGAAGATTTGAAAATATCCAAGCCAGGCTCGACAACAGAAGAGGGAATATTAAAAACAAACGAATATATCGCGAACACTATACCCCAAAATGATAATGGGTCGATAATAGTATGTCAAGACATCGTATTGATTACTTTATAATGTGTTTTACGTCTTGAATGTAGAACGTGTCAGGATTGATAGACGGCTACATATTATCACCTCCCTTCCCATTAAAATATCGCATGATCACAAAACCTTACATCACTGCGACAACATTACACATATCACTTCCACACACATGCACGCATACACATGCAAGTGGAGGGGTTTTATTTTTTTCCCTTATCAAACTGAAATAGTTTAGAAAATTATCCGATACGAAATATATATATAAGAGTTGTTGAGGTATGTATGCTTGGTACACATATATGTTTCAAGAACTCATATATGAATGAATATTTAGCTTAGCTTAGGTTAGCTCAAATAGGTCGCGCAGGCAACAGCCAAAGTCGAGGTGTGCCGCGCACCCTTAAGCTAGTTGTCAAAATAAAATCAGCTGAGTGCCTTAAGCGCTCGCGTTAGTAGTCCGATGAAGCTAGTTAAGCCCTTGTTAGGTCTATAGCGTAGTCAGTTCGAAAAAAAAAGTATCGCATGATAATGTTCTAATAGTATGGTTATTCGCAATAATTTCAGAGCTATTCACTTTGACATCTACAATAATATACCTCACAAGATTATCGAAGACTTTAGTAGGTGTCTCTCTTCTGATAGCGTTAAAAGATTGAAGAGCAATATGTAGAATGTTTTTGCACAACATCAAATGAACAATTCTATATAAATAAAATCTAATCAGTTCTAAAACAAATAAAAAAATGCACTGCTATTATTCATATATTATTGCAAGGACAGTCGTTATTTGAAAGCGATTAACATTTTGATTAGAATACCATTAAAACAGGTGTCATATGGAAGAGAAGCCTAGTCGGTGTACATAATTGTATAATATCAGCCAATTTACATAGACCCATAATTATGACATCGCATGGATCAACGTAGGTTCGAAATGTACGATGAACCGGAACTTTTGGACCAATCAGATTTTTTTTTTTTTCTATATCATAGGAGGCAAACGAACAGGTGGGTCACCTGATGTTAAGTGATCACCACCGTCCATAGACACTAACGACACTAAGGGAGTCGAAAGTGCGTTGCCAGCCTGTGTTAGGGGGGGGGGAGAGGAAGGGAAGAGGAAAGTGGAAGGGGAGGGGAGATGAGTCTCCGGCGCTCTCACTGACCGAACGAAACGCAACAATGCAAGCACCGTTACTTCACGTCAGTTTTCTATGAGAGGGTGGTACTACCCCGGACGAGCCGACCCATTCATGCTGAAACCAGTAATAGCTTCAGCGTGGCTCTACCACCTAAAAGTACAGTTGTCTTTTTAAAATTAACTTTGCTGTCGATTTAATGGCAGTGTGGTCGCAGCTGTACCATTTTAGGTGCGATCACCTCGTCTCTTATAAAGATTGAATGATTTTAGTAATCATGAATTGATATTCTAAAGAAACAAACAGAACGGAAAATGAAATATTTTTTATGTTCCTTTAACTCTCTCGGGCGAGCATCTAATAAATCACTAGGAAGAGTTTTGTAAAAAAAACAAAATCTAATTTCTGACAAAGCTTTTTAAATATCTGTTGTCTCCTTTACATTTTTTTTAGAATTTTTCATCTGTGACAGAAACAATATAGACGAGTATTTTTATGTCCAAGAGTGTTGCCAGGTGATTTATTTTCGTCGGGTCGTCCCAGTTTTTTCATTGTTAATGTTAAGTTACAGTAAAAGATAGAATACGGTAACACGGTGATTTTAGAATGGAAAATTGTTTACAAATGGGGTTACCTGAATTCAACAATAGGTGACCTGTGACTGTTTTAAACATTGCTGATAACAAACTGTAAAATATGCCAAAGATAATTTACGTGGGTAGTTTTAGTATAATCCGTTAGAGTAAATTTGTCAATGAATACATCGTATTTATTATTTCTGTAGTTTTTATATTAAGAAAGCTAAGGAAATATGTCAAAAACTGGCCATATACTATGAAACAATATAGCTTAAAAGTAGTGGTTATTTGTTTATTCCTATCGTTACATTCCACGCTTGGCAAGGAATTCGCCCTCATGTCTTGAAATCGAAATAATTACGGACTTTCCGGTTCCAATGGAGTTTCCTCCCATGAATGAAGTTTCCTGCAGAGATTTTTTCACGGGCCTACAGTATGGGGTTCTTCAAGATAAACAGGACATCAAAGGGTCCAAATTTATAGTTGGATATCTTATCTATTATGGAATTCTTATTCTCATTCCCATTTTTTTTTCTATTATGAAGATAAAGATTTTAAAATGCGGTTTTAATACCCTAAATCTAATGATATTCCGAAAATTTGTAGGTGGTAGAGCTACGCGGAAGCTATTACTAGTTTCAGCATGAATGGGTCGGTTCACCAGGGGTAGTACCACCCGATCCACAGAAAATCGACGTGAAGTAATAATGCTTGCTTTTTTTTTTTTTTCTCGAACTGACTATGCTATTGACCTGGCAAGGTCTTTACAGCTTCACCGGAAATAATGCTTGCATTGTTGCGTTTCGTTCGGTCAGTGAGAGCGCCGGAGCTTCACCTCCTTCAAAAGACCGGCAACGCACTTGCGACTCCTTTGGTAGTGTCTATGGACGGCGGGGATCACTTACCATCAGGTGACCCGCCTGTTCGTTTACCCCCTATAATATAAAAAAAAGAAAATTTTCAGTTAAATACCTACGATCCGAAAAAAAAGTTTAATTTACATCGTGGATTCAGGAAAACAAAAAAAAAATTATTGTCTATTCTGCAAAACTAGCCCACGTCCGACGGCACTTAACGAGATATAATAAACACGAAATGAAAACAGAATAGCGGCCAAACGATTGTCAGACGGTATTTATTTCCGAATTTATTAAGGTGGACGTCGTGCGGGCATAGACAGCGTTTAGCCGGATTTGCAACTGGATAAATTAGCATGATCCGAGAATATTTATAAGAAGAAATTAAAACCTGGACGTTTTAAATTAGAGTGGCACTTCTAGAATGTTTAGGATATATTTTATTCCACCTTTGTGGATAACACAAAGCCGTGACACTATTCGAAGTGAAGACTTCTTAGGCTCGTTGAGCTGTATTCTATAGCAGGAGATAAATTTCGTGTCATGACATGCTGGTAACCGTGACCGACCGTATAGCGCTTTCGTGATTTACGTTAGATATATTGTATTGAGATTGTGCAGCACATCATATATTTGATAAATTAATAAGTTGTGTAAAAAAATATATAATTATTATTCGTTGTGCCAATAGAAACGAAAGAGAGCTTAATGATAACAATTACAATTTATTCATTTGGAAATTCAAATAATTCATATTATAATTAATTTAAAATTTCGGAAAATAACACAGTTTAAATTCCATTGTTTAGGTTCTCACTTCTGTCGACGGTCCTTATGACTGCCTTGACTTTCTTTTAATTGTACAATGATCTCAAAAAGTATATTCATTTTCTGAGAAATGTTTACGGTAAATTTATCTTTTTAATAGATTTAATGTAAATATATCGAATTTAAAATTTTTGTGGTTATTAGATGGACGGTAATCTAACCTAAAAAATGGTTTATTTATTAGGTCAAGGTCATCAAATATGAGAAAAAAAGCTCAGCTCTTTCAGTTTTATATATTTAGTGCTATTTTTTTTATATTCGATATATACTGTTATGTTTTGATATTTGAGTAACAGTAGGTTAATACGACCAACTCACAGACACTGGAGTTAAGAAAATATCGGCAAATATCAGTAAAATACAAAGCAAGATATATTCAGAATCATATTATTTTTCAAAGATATGGATTACACTATTCCAGAGACTACAACCTTTCAACTTTAAAATAGATCGTAGACGAGTAGATATATCTACTTTAAAAAAATAGAAATAAATAGTTAAAATTAAAGAATAATAATTTTTAATTACTTTGTTATGTATGGTCAGGAAATGGCATGTGCTAAGAAATTATGATTTGTCATCTGTAGAATTGTAAAGCCTAATTTCACGAGGTTTAAAAAAAACTATAATAAGTAGGAGGCCTACTACAACTACACATAGAAAAAAAAACCACAAACGGGTTTTATCGAAGCGAGATATTATGACAGATTTCTAGCTATGTAGTAGTTTAAGCTTGATCTATACTAATATTATAAAGCTAAACGGTGTTATTAGAAAAATATTAAATACTTGGTTTAAAATGGTTTCAAATTAAATGCACCGCGCTCGCACGAGGCAAGTTCGCGTTATCCTTTATCGCAAGTCTAACCTAACGTAACTAAAGCGAGACAAAACACCAAGACGGCGAACATTCAGCGACCGCGGTGCATTTCGAAACCTTTTTAAATCAAGTATTCAATACGTATTTAATTTTTTTGTAATAACACCGAAATAGTTTGCTTGAACGCGCTAATCTCAGGAACTACTAGTCCGATTTGAAAAATTATTTCAGTGTTAGCTCATTTATCGAAGAAGGCTGTAGGCTATATATCATCACCCCAAGACCAATACGAGTGAGCACTAATGAAGAATGTTTCAAGATCGGGGTTAACGTACATATTACTTAAAAATATTTCCACCTTATACGTAAACGAAGTCGCAAGTTAAAGTTAACGTTAGCCCAAAGTAACCATTCTACGTGGACGAAGTCGCGGGCAGTAGCTAGTAGTATAGATAATTAAATTACCAACCTACCTACAGCAGAATAAATTTAAAACAATTTATAAGGCTGAGAGGCAATAAATTTAAGAAATTGCTGATCATCACTTATGTCCTAGATTCTAATTGGATTACGCTTGACATTTTAGTTTGTAAGAGAAACTAATTCCCGCGGGAAGGCGTCGTATAATTATTTTTATAGTGATTTTCTATTTTTATGTAGTAATAGATATTGTATCGTACATTCTTTTTTTATACATATAACTCGTTTTTTATGTATAAAACAACGTACGTACGACTCGTTTGTACTATGAGCTCGCATTCAAGCACATCTCATTAGGCATATTTGACCACCGAGTTTTTAAAAGTATAATTAAGTACATGTTATATTCATGACTATTTAAACAACATTCAGTAAATTATACTTCAGTATTCTAGATTATATTTGCCATCTTGTTTTCTTTTCCATGGGTTATGTAGGTGGTAGAGCCACGCTGAAAGCTATTGCAGGTTTCAGCATGAATGGGTCGGCTCGTCCGGGGTAGTACCACCTTCTTACAGAAAACCGACGTGAAGTAACATTACTTGCTTTGTTGCGTTTCGTTCGGTCAGTGTGAGCGCCGGAGGACCATCTCCCCTTCCCCACCCCTCCTCCCCCTCTCCTTTCCCCACACACAGGCTGGTAACGCACTTGTGACTCCCCTGATGTTGCTAGTGTCTATGGACGGCGGTGATCATTTAACAACAAGTGACCCGCGTGTTCGTTTGCCACCTATAATATATTTATAGATGGGGTGTCGAATAACATCATAAGACTTGAGACACCCAAGCCAACCTCACCTGCACGTGGTGCACCCTGCTGCATAACGAACGAGGCAATGACGAAAGCGGGGTGGTAGGTAGGGTTTTACAGTCTGACTGGGTCGCAACCACCATGTATATGGCGAAAAAGCCCGTCGTAGTGATTCGCTTTTGCGGGTCGCGTTTCGAGATCAGCCTATGCATATCCAGCTTTTTGCAGGCCGGCATGATAGCGGCGACCGGCGATGCACAGTGTGTCACTTGGTGGTCGCCTTTATTTTTGGATTGTACTGTGCTTACTTACCATCACGCATTGTGCAGTAATTTTGCCGTGATACTATAAAAAAAAAAATATATGTATATTAGTTTTTATAGATGAATTCATTTTCAGTTTTTCGTTTATTCTTGTTCTATTGTTTTTCCTTTTCAAATGTTTATCAATATTTAATATTACATAATTTATTCTCTCAATATTGTTAATAGGGTATGTTGTATCGATTTGATAAAGCGTTTACGGTTCTCAGTCTAGTATGGTCTTTCTTATTATTGTTATTATATTATTCACCGGGCAGTTGACTGATTCATTATCCAGAATTGTAAATAAATAAATAGATGGAACTGGAATATATTCTTTAAAAGCTATTCTGTCTTGGATTATACGTGTATAATAGGCAAATCGGTAAATAAACGTATCTCTTATAACACTATAAAAATTATGCTAATACATTAGTATACTTTTGATTATATAGATTGGATATAATATATCACGTAAATGATGTCACATACAAATATACTATTTACTAGCGGGCCCGGCGGACGTCGTCCTAATAAAAAAATCCTAAAATTCAACCGCGGCGCCACCTGCTGCGTCCAACTGTGAACCTAAACCATACTTGAATCCACCTGAACAAACACAAAAAAAAATCACCAAAATCTGTCCAGCCGTTTAGAAGTTCAGTTACGTACACACGGACAGAAGAATTATATATATAAAGGTTTTAAATAAATATATTTTTGTATGTATATGACACGCATTCAGTATAAAATGAGCGAATATGCTGCGTGGAGGAGAACATAATGACTTCGCTTTTTGTCAACATTCTATTTCGGTTTCCATCTGAAGCTGAAGAGTTTGTTTGCTTGAACGCGCTATTCTCAGGAACTACTGGTTGGATTTGAAAAATAATTTCAGTGTTAGATAGCTCATTTATCGAGGAAGGCTATATATATGGCTACGACCAATAGGAGCAGAGCACCAATGAAGAATATCTCAAAATTGGGGTGTTTTTTCATTTTTACTCAAGTTAAGCATCTGCTGCGAGCGCTGCGTAAACGGTAACTATTCCAGCGGGCGAAGTCGCGGGAAATAAGATATAAATATAATAAAGTGTATGTTTTTCTATGTATTTTTTTTTCATGACGAGGAGGATGCATATGCGCCCTCATGCACCCTACAGCCGACGCCCATGCACACTACAGAGATTCAATCCCGGATTTTTTGCATGGTATAGAAATTTATTCAGAATTGTAATGTATGTAAATGTTTATGTGTATGTATATCTATATGTATATATATGACTAAGTATATTTAACAGTTATATCCTATAACATCAATAATTTACTCCGATAAATAGAACGTGTAATGAAATATATCGATTCGGTACCTAATCGGCTGTTTTACAGAATATCCATGGCACCCTCGTGAGTACTGATTAATTAAACAGGAAATGAAATCGATAATCATATGAAGTTGTTATACCTGCTATCTAAATTAGCCCTAATACTATAAATGCGAATGTTTGTTTGTTACGCTTTCACTCCTTAACAAACATCAAAAACAATAAACAACAACAACAAATCATCATGAGATGCATACAGTCAGGGGCACAGTAAAGAACAATGGTTTTTTTAAATACTTTATAGATTAAAACCTATAACCTACAAAGCTATAATACCTATAAAAAATAACCGCTAGAACGCTTGACCACAATCTCATATGATGTTAAACGATGGTGTGATGTGGTCTAAGATGGTAAAAACACTAAATTTAAAGAGAATTGGCTCAGAAGAGCAACTGCCAGAATACACCAAACACATATCATCCAGAAAAAAGTGATATTCCTGCATAAACTTACATTACCACGAGGGAATTCACGGGAAAAGGTTAATTGTTACATCGAAGCAACGTTTCTCTCTCTGGTGGTGATTCCTTCGATTGGATCACCACCTGTGATGCGAATCAAATGAGAGGTCAGCGAGAGAAGTAGTAGCAAATGTTGTTAACACTCACCGGCTGGTTCGAGGTTTGATGCCGGTAATCGACGCCGACGAATCGCGATGGTGCAAAATAGGTTATGGCCATACGAGGACTGCGCGATTCCTTTAAGGCGCAACGAGTTTCGCCTACGATATGCGCGACCAAACTGGGGCCGGCGATACACGGTGCCGGAAGCGGCCAACAAACAAAAATGCTCCCACCCTCGCTGACACAATGTTTCCTAACTGACTATTTACGCGGCCGCAACACTTTCTCTGTCAGTCCTTTAATACGCTAACTCCAAAAGCACTGTACCGGTGTAAGTTTTTTTTTCAATTATAAATGTTTTCTATGGCCCGGTTTAAAAATGGGTGATGTTAAACTTAGATGGAAAAATATCAAATATGTAAAAAGGCTCATTGCTTATGTAATAAAGAATGGTATGTAAAAAAGCCCGAAAATAAATATTGATCTACAAAATATTTATAGAAAGATTTGTTAAGCAACATTCTAATAATTATTTTATAGTGGACACGAGCAGAGACGCGGTCACAGATAAGCTATTTTAAAACATTATATACGTATGCATACCTGAATTATTGAATATTTTTCATTCATTTTCGTTTTTAGCAAGATTAAAATACTTGATCTTTACATAGATTTCAGCAATTTGAGTAAAAAAACTATACAAAAGCAATAAGTATATTGATAACATAGTAATTTTAAAACAGTCTAGAATCTATAAGACAAAGTATAGGTTATATGGTTAAGATAATCGGGTTTTAATTTTTTTCAATTTGGTTTCATTTTCGTTTATTATACGACTATGTAAAACAATAGTTCATTAATAGATTTGTTTGTTGTCAAGATTTTTTGTAAATTGGTTGAAATATAACGATAATTGTTGCAAGTGTCGGATAAAGTCAAGCCACCGGGGAGCTTTCGTCGAAAACACCGCCTTATCCCTTTGAGATATAACAAAAGACGCAGACGAAGTCGCGGGTATCCGCTATCTACCTATAATTTTAATTCAAAAATCGATATTGTTGTCAATTGTCTACATTCCAGTTCCACTTAATTTTACATAAAAACCGGAGTGTGTGCGCTTCCAAAAGCACCATAATAACCAAAAAAATTGCACTTGTTTTTCTGTATTCGCTCAACATAATATGAGAATTCATATATCAATAAATAATGTAAAGACAGGATAACTGGTTTTCGACTACAATAATATTAGTAATAAGGGCATATTTTTGCCAAAAACCTACATATACCTTTTTCAAAATATTATTAGCTGATTTTTTGTGCTGTGTTTACATTCCAGTAAAAAAGTATGTTTTGAAAGTTTTGAAAATATTCGCAATGTAGTAGTCCTTTTATTTTTCTATTATTTATTTGTATAGATTCATAATTATATATTGTTTTACTGTAATGAGATGGTAAATAGGCACCATTTTTGAAATTCAGATGTAATAATTTTCCACCGAATTACCCGTTATTTTCAGTTATGGACAAAAACTGCTGTAAATGTGGGATACATTCGAAAATTG
Organism: Antheraea pernyi; assembly: GCA_015888305.1. Classification (NCBI taxonomy): domain Eukaryota; kingdom Metazoa; phylum Arthropoda; class Insecta; order Lepidoptera; family Saturniidae; genus Antheraea; species Antheraea pernyi. Next base: position 214,611 of record MU158834.1, on the reverse strand, counting down.
TGATATTTATATTTATTTTTTATTGTTTATAATTCACATATTTTAAATTAAAAATAAAAACATATAATTTGCAATTGCCCTATGAATTTTCATAATTTATGTAATAAACCTATATAAATTAATTCATTTTTGCTTTTAACAATGAACGTTCGTTCTCCACCTCACAATTATGAAAATCTTACCACAACCTGAGCACTTGTAAAGGACTATTTACACCACATAAAACGCACGTTTATTTTCTATATTATTTAGTACAAGCACACAAAAATCATTGTTAACTTTTCCACAAGCTTTATTCGAAATGAGCGCTGTCAACGCGCGCTTTTTCCAACACATAATTATCGTTTGCCGCGTTAATGCAAAATTTAGAACGCAGAATGCGTCAGTGTCATTTTTATGAATGTCATTAAATATAACGAATGTTTAATTCATTTTTCACGTATTTTTATGTTTAATAAATCCGCGCGTGGTGCTAACGGGCCGCGGTCGAAAATCCGACTGAAGGTGGAAGACGTGTGATTTGGCGCGCTGTCGTTCAACACCCCACTTGGCTTCTTGGTCACACTGGCTTACTATCGTTGATTTCAATCTTGATAAAAACATAGAGCAATCGGGTCAGGGTTTAACTTCAAACTGTGATGAATTTCACCGAGTCATCAGCAGTGTTATTGATTATATGATTGTAGTTCTATCATTTTATTAATAACTAACTCCGATACGTTTTGAAGAGAACACGTCTTTAGGCGTGTTGAGCGGTTTTTTTTTGTCAGGAGATAAATTTATAATTTCGCGTCATGACATGCTAGTAAGCATGACCGACCGTTTGCTGATGTGAAAGAGAGACTAATGATAGCACAGCTCTATAAAAATATTAAAAATGTTTTTAAGTCTAACATTTTCGAATATATTCATGAGGCAACTGAATTGGCTCTGGTTTTAATGATTTTGGCTTATTTTTAATAATTTACACGTCAAGTAGTTGACTTTTTAGAACATCAATTATTATGGAGTGCTTGTTATTTCCTTAATTAATTTATATACAGAACACGAGAAACTGAGGTATTACTATATTTTAGTGAAAATGAAGGATTGGTTTACTGCAATAATATCTGAAAGTTACTTCTAGAGATGAGTTTAAAGGAATATAAATCTACTCATTGGCGGCTCTTCATTGATAGCTGCAAAAAGATTTGAAAATGTGTTTTACTGCACAATAGAAATCGATTTGCATCAATACCAATTGTCCATTCAACAAAACTCAAAGATGAATACCAAAATAGGAATTTGGTTTTACAAAGTATTAACTACAATTAACATCAATGGCTGGTTTGTGTTGATTTGTAAATGGTTAATTTTTTGCTTGGTCAGCAAATTGGATACACAAAATACCCTTGCTTTATTTGTATGTGGGATAGCAGAGCAAAGTAAGTTCACTGGAAACAAGATATGTGGCCATCTAGAGAATTATTAATTGTCGGTAAAGCCAATATAATAAATGAGCCATTGTTAAGTAGAGAACAATACTTCCGCCACTACATATGAACTTAGGTATTATGAAACAATCCGTCAAAGCATTCGGACAAGGAAGGAGAATGTTTTAAATACATTTCCTAAGCTGAGTATGGATAAGTTGATAGTTTAAATACTCCAGGTATTTAATGGCCCTGAAATATGGACATTGATGAAAGATTCAAACTTTATAGAAGTTAGGACTAATTCTGAAAGTGAAGTTTGGAACAGTTTTGTGTTAGTGGTAGAAAATTTTCTAGGAAACTATAAAGCACCAAATTATAAGGACATTAAAAAAAACCAGAGCCAATCGCCTTAAAACATCATTGGTTTCGTGAATTGTTGGCATAGAGGTAGTCGAAACCATCTTTAGATCACGGGCAACAAATTCGCTGTTGACCAGTGTAGTCATTTCAATTTACAAATTATGAAATTGAACAAAATTTTAATAATACAGACTATAATTGATATAAAAATTCAAAAGAGAACACAGTTATTCCATTGTTTTGAGTTTTCACTTCTGTCAGCAGTCCTTATGACGCCTTGACTTTTTATTCTTTTACAAGTTATTACAAAGTAGTTGATTAATTTCGACGCTATTTTTGACTTATACTATTAAATACTTTACTTACTTGGAGCATTTAATGTAGATTACCATTTACAGCATCTGATTTCAATTAACATCTTAGAAAATATATATAAACACAAAAAGTTGTTTGCGTGACTGTTTCCATGACTTTGACGGACTATAAATATCAAAGCGCAATAAATTATAGATTTTGTGGACTCTAGATAACCAAATTTGTAACTTACCAAGGGATTATATAATATAATATATACCTATAAATGGATCCATAATGTCCCTTCCAGTATTGTGAACGGAGCCAATTATCTTATACAACTTCGTAATAACAGTATTGTTGTGATTATTGAATATTAATTAGCAATCTCTCACCTCAGGCATCGTAATATTGTTATTCAATTAATTTTAATAAGGAATAAGCTATAACGACAACTCTATTAAAGATATCTAAATACGAAAATAATAAACATTTTCGCGAGCTGATAAACAATTCAAGTTTTGTTTCGGTATTTTTCAAATAAATTTCCGGGCGATAACAATAACGTTGGTTACTAATCGCCAAGGCAATCAAATGCGGATTGTAGCAGCTAAAAGAACAATAAAAAACTGTGTATTAAGCTTTTGTACATTATGACCTGGAGAAATAAAAATGTTACTTTGAAATAATATCAATCATTGAAGTATACACGCAGGGATGTAGAGCATTCTATATACCTTACAAACTGTTGAAGTTTATTTTATACCATAGGAGGCAAATGAACAGACAGGTCACCTGATGTTAAGTGATCAACGCCATCCATAGACACTAGCAACACCAGGGGTGTCGCAAGTGCGTTACCAGTTTCTGTTTGGGGGAGAGAAGGGGAGCAGGAGCCAGGGGACGGGAATGGGAGGGGTGCCTCCGGCGCTCTCACTGACCGAACGAAACGCAACAATGGAAGCACTATTACTTCACGTTGGTGTTTCTGTGAGAGGGTGATACTATCTCGGGCGAGACGACCCATTCATGCTGAAACCAGCATAGCTTCAGCGTGGCTCTACCGCCTATGTGGTAGTGGCAGGTGCTTGGATAAGTGATAAATCTCCGGAAGTATAATTATTCCTCAGTTCTCAACATTGTTAAAACTAATTAGCCTATTTACCTGAGATTTATTTCTTCCGACCTTTACGATAAATACTTTTATAACTAAAATACTTAGTATCAAATCCTCTACATCCTGATACTAAGTATTTTAACTATAGAAGTTAATTGGTTTCAACAATGTAGAGAACTCAGAATTAATTATACTTGCGGAGATCTGTCACCTATCCAAATATTAATATATCAGGTTATAGGATATTTAAATGAACAAGTATAATCGTAATACAAGGAGTATATATAACTCATGACAGATTTCGTAGCATAATGGTAGTATGCCTTCGATCAACAATAACTAGATAAAGGGTCGGCGCGAAAAATACGTCTCGGTAAATAAGAGCTCACTTGAAATGTGTGCCCTTATTTGGTTTAGTTTGTTTGAAACACAGCCAATGTAAGCCCGTTTAACATGCCGCAGTGTATTCAAAAGATGCAAAAATAATACCCGAAAACGCAATTTAACGGCCGAAGTATCTTACTTTCGCTAAATACATGTTGAATAAGTTATATTTTAAGCTTTAAACTAACTAATAATATCAAATTTTGGACAAAATTACCGATTTTAAACCTGTGGTACAAATGTTTGGCCATGGCTCTTCAACCACGCCCAAACACGCACAATAACGGGAAAAAGTACTTTATTCATTGCTGTTGCAGTGCAGGTTGAATTGACACTAAATGTTGTTTATGTTGTCTTTTCATTTGTGAGAGGAGTAATTTATTGCTTTGCTCGTTTTATCGTAAGTATTAGATAATATTTTGAACATTTGTGACTTTATTACTAGGTGTTATGGTTGTAATTAGGTTGAACTTAAAACTGTTTTAAAACTTTTTTTCTCCCTTTCTTAGTAAACAAATAGCTACACATAAGTATATATTTACGCGGACAGTTTTGAGCATCGATTTTATACGTGACCCTTTATCTAGTTATTGTTGATCGAAGTAGTATGCCTAGTAAGCGAGAGTTCGCGGCTTTATTTCCGTATATGACTAACTTTTGTATTATGAGTATCTATAATTATTAGTTCTTTGTCTGAACGTTAGCATCGTACTATGCTTACTTAGGAATTAATTGGTCTATCCCAGTGGTCGGAAAATCGTGGCTCGCGAGTCGCATACGGTTCTTTCACTCCTTCACTGTGGCTCTTCCTTAAAATGTTTAGTTTGACACGAAATATTATGTATTACATTGCCTTGTAAGAGACAAGTTGAATAAACTTCCTTTTTGTATTGTTTATATTTGTCTCTTTTGGATGATGAATTTGACGACCACTAGTTTATCCTGACAGTGGCGCTTCTTACATTCATTTTAATTGAATGCAAAGAGGTATCCAGTAAAAGATAGTTTTATTTCACCCGGTTATTCTCAAGTATTAATAAAGTGTATAATTGTTATGCAACAAGATTGAAATTGAAACCTGAGAAAATGTTAACATACGATTATCTATGTTTTAGGGACATTTCTCACTGTTTTTTATAGTATCCACCAACCGTGGAATTTTAAATAAAATATCATTATCAATTATTAACCTAATATTTCACCTATTTTTTTATTTTATCTATCCTTTTGTAAATATTACACTATCTCTCTTTGCTACCAAAATAATAAGTTGCATATTTTAATTATTAATATCAAAGAGACAGAGTCGATTGGAGTAATTCATTATGAGAATAAACGTAAGTGCGAATTGGCGGCGAGTCGACAAATGGGATTTGGCGTCTCGTGGTCTAGTAAGGATTAAGGAATTAATATCACGACGTATTTTCCTTGTCGTAGAGGTCAAAGAGAGTAAAGCGTAACGTTTTTCATACCAGCTAGTAATAAATATTAAATTAATATTACAAATGAGAAAGTTTGTGACGATGGAAGGCTTTGTGACTCTTTCGCGTAAAAACTACTAAACGGATTTTGATTATACTTTACACTAATATACTTTACTAGCTGATTCCTGCGACGTCGTCTGCGTGGTTTAATATCTAAATTGTTTTGTTATATCTCAACGGGTTATTGGGCAACGTTTTCGACTAAAGCCCCATATAGGCTTGACTTTTTCCATAACTTACAGCATTTATCATTATATTTCCATCAATTTTAAAAAAAAACAACATAATATGTTGATATATATAAATAACACACAGGTTACTTATACAGATGATGTTTAAATTGGTCAAAGTATTTTTTTTATACTGGCACGGCAAAATGATTATATTGTGCCTGATGGTAAGCACAGTACAATCCAATAACAATGGCGACCACCGAGTGACACACTATCCATCGCTGGTCGCCGCTGTCATGCCGGCCTGCGAAAAGCTGGATATGCACAGGCTGATCCCGAAACGCGACCCGTAAAAGCGAATCACTATGACGGGCTTTTTCGCCATATACATGGTGGTTGCGACCCAGTCAGGCTGTAAAACCCTACCACCCGTCGCCATTGCCTCGTTCATTATTCAGCAGGGTGCACCACGTGCAGGTGAGGTTGGCTTGGATGTCTCATGTCTTAGATGTTATTTGACACCCCTTACGCCCCAAGCGATAGCGATAAGTGTCAAGTAAGTTAGAAAAAATCCTATCTAAAAGTAAATGTGAGTAAAATTACATAAAACAAGCAGCCACCTGCGATTTAATCTAGGCTTATATATTTATAAAATATTATACATGCGCGGAAACCTCATTGTATATTTGTACAGATGCGTATATTGCATGTCGGCCTACATCTTGGTCCTTCGGGCCGGATCCATACATCGCTGGTCAAAAATAAATACGATGTACGTAACCGTACAATATTCTAAAAAGATGAAACTCCTTAATAACGTAAACAATCCTTAATACTAATTAATTCTCTCCTTATAATGTCAGCTATCAGTCAGTGAAAGTCCTTGCTTTGAAAGCGAAAGCTTGTGTGTCAGTGAAAAGGTGAACATTTTAACAATGTTTTTTTTTTTCTGTAATCCCGTATATAGTTTTATATCCATTTCGTAAAAAGTATTTATTTTGAAATTACGAACAAACACTTCAATTATATTTATTTGTATAGACCAAAAAATACAATGTATAGGAATCTTAATTTTAATTAACATTATAAATTCATGTTTGTTTATGCATGCCTGAAAGAATACAGGCCTAAACTACACAACCGATCAATTAATTTTGCGTACACGTTCTCAAAGGCACAGAAAAAAAGCCTTTGAATCACTAAAATAGTACTATCGTCGCGGGATAGTTCAAATCTATAAATATCGATTATTGAATATAGACACGAGCAAAGCCGCGTCCGAAAGCTAGTATACAAAATTTACTTTGAAATTATGAAAGCTATACCCATTTTTATATTATATTTATTTACCACACGAGTTTTTGAGAAATTATCTTTAAATTTATATCGTATTATTGTTTTCTTACATGAGAATTTTCGAGAAACAATTTAAAATAAAGACCCATTTACTTGAGGACGTCTCGACAGCAATTTCTGTTAAAAGCTTTAAAGGCTCAGACAAATGAGGGACTGCTTTTATATTCATTTTATGAGTGCTTTATGTTAAAACAATACACGTTGATGTATGTGGTTATAAAAATGTTCTTTTGGAATATCGAGAGATGTTTGTTATCTTCACGCCGGTGATATTTTTAAGATAGGAACAGTTTAATCATCTGTATTCATATTATAAACTAGCTGTTTCCCGCGGCTCCGCACGCTCTTTTTTAAAATGTATTAAAGAAATGTAAAATTGTCGGAGGGTGTGTACATTACCGAAACGCTTTTTCAAAAACATTTGTAACTTCGACACGAACGCCATCTACTGTAACATGTAACGTGTACATTAGATATATGAATACTAATAATATATCGAATGGGATGGGATTTATCATCATAACGCCTTTCGAGCCCGCTAGTTATCTGCCCGTAAAAGCCCCGTGAAAGTCGGTCCAATCAATTAGGAGATAGTAGGATATTGCGGACGAAGTCTTGAGAATCAAAATAAAATAGTCTAATTTACTTCTTATAAGGTGAGTTATCTTCCAGTGAATACCCCGTGAAAATCGGCCCAAAATAATGCGGACGAAGCCGCGGACAAATAAAATAGAAAAGTCAACCGTTATAATTTCGGTTATCTGGCAGTAAAAAGTAAAATTCCCATTAAAATAGGTCCAGTCGTTTTGGAGATTACCCAGAACAAACAAACAAACAAACAGACAAAATATAATAATATAAAAATATAGACAAAGTATAAAAAAAAGTTTTTTTTTTGGTTATTTGTAGCCATATCCATTCATAAAAAAGTTGTTATTTTAATAGTACATACACAAACTTTATTTTTATAATACGTAATTGAGAACAAATAAAAAATTGGAAATAAAAGTAGTATGAACTATTTGAATAGGAAAACAAAATAAACTTTGAAAATGTTAGCTTTGATACTTACCACATAACTTCAGAATTGGCAGTATGGATTAATTCCTTCGCCTGTGCTATTGGACGAATATTATTACTACTACTTACCACGTTACCATGGCAACGTATATAATAATAACGTAATCGCTCAAAAGCAAAAAAAGTGCCCGATTTTGAAACATTCTTCATTGGTGCTCTGCTTCTATTGGTCTTAGCGTGATGATATATAGCCTATAGCCTTCCTCGATAAATGAGCTATCTAAAACCGAAAGACTTTCTCAAATCGGACTGGTAGTTCCTGAGATCATAGCGTTCAAACAAACAAACAAACAAACAAACAAACAAACAAACAAACAAACAAACAAACAAACAAACAAACAAACAAACAAACAAACAAACAAACAAACAAACAAACAAACAAACAAACAAACAAACAAACAAACAAACAAACAAACAAACAAACAAACAAACAAACAAACAAACAAACAAACAAACAAACAAACAAACAAACAAACAAACAAACAAACAAACAAACAAACAAACAAACAAACAAACAAACAAACAAACAAACAAACAAACAAACAAACAAACAAACAAACAAACAAACAAACAAACAAACAAACAAACAAACAAACAAACAAACAAACAAACAAACAAACAAACAAACAAACAAACAAACAAACAAACAAACAAACAAACAAACAAACAAACAAACAAACAAACAAACAAACAAACAAACAAACAAACAAACAAACAAACAAACAAACAAACAAACAAACAAACAAACAAACAAACAAACAAACAAACAAACAAACAAACAAACAAACAAACAAACAAACAAACAAACAAACAAACAAACAAACAAACAAACAAACAAACAAACAAACAAACAAACAAACAAACAAACAAACAAACAAACAAACAAACAAACAAACAAACAAACAAACTCTTCAGCTTTATATATTAGTATAGATAAGTGACCCGTCCACTCGTTGCTGTAGCTCAGTTATTACACATTTAACTGAATAAAACACGAGCATCATAAAATGAACAGGATTTGAAAAAGAAATTTAAAATTAAAACGTGACACCGTCTATGAGATATCTATAAGTCATTCCTACATATTTCTTTGTACAAACGAATTTAAAGCGCCATTTATTAGACGCCGATGAAACTTACAATTAATAACAATAATCAACATTGGCAAGCATTTAATTTGTAATAAAAAAATATTGAGGCCATTAATCGAGATATACATTATCCTATATCTCAAGTTAGACCGAATTATACACCAATGCCGACGTTTCATGATCGGTTGAGTAGTTTCGGAGCTTATCGTGGACAAATCATCACATATTTTATATATTCAAATATAATCTATACGTATAATAAAAATGAAGTGTCTGTACGTAATATAAAAATAAAAATTTTTGACTGATTTGGTGTGAAAGTATAGAAGCTTTTGATAACAAAAATGCAATTTTTAAAATATTTGTCGGTCTGTCGGTCTCTCTGTCTGTCTGTTTGTTCCGGGTAATCTCCGAAACGGTCTGATTTTGACAGGAATTTCACAGACACATAGCTGAAATTACAGCGGGTTTCTTAGGCTACTCTAAATTAGACCAGGTATTAACGGCGGCTTCGTCTGCATTGCTATCTCCAAAACGATTGAACCGATTTTCACCAAACTTTGACCATCAGATAGCAGACATCATTTCAACTAATTTAGTTTATTTTAATTTAGACTAGCTGTTAACTATGGCTTTGCCTGCTGTGCTGTCACCAAAACGGTTACATCGATTTTCACGGGATTTTCACTGATAGATAGCAAACCTTTGCATGAAATTTAGCAAGATTTCAACTCATTCTTTATTTTTAATAAGAGAAATAATTATCAGCTTATTGTTTACAATTCGACATTATAATTATTAATAACATTAATGATATAGAGGTCTTCCTAAAAAGATCTTAGATTATAAACGTATTACGTAAAGTGTACCATAATACAATTTCTTGCGGAACAGACAAGCGTTTATTTTTTATATAGTCACAAAATCTTAATTATAATAATGGCAATGTATATTAAATATAATGTAAATTTAAATAATAATATTTTAAGTTATTGTTTCGTTAGTTCCTTATACAGTGTAAGTGAGCACTGAGGTAGTTATATGGTGGGTTAAAGTTCCAAATGTGTTGCCGATGAGAAACCTCATTTGGCACGCTTTTTGTATTTATATATCTACTGTATTACATGTTACATTTAGTGGCGTGCGCGTCGTACTTACAATTGTCTTTAAAGAGCGTTTCTGTAATTGTACATAGTCTCACAATTCTATAATTCTTCAATACGATATAAAAAAAAACGCGTGCGGAGCTGCGTGTACAGCTAGTTTATAATAATATCTGGAACGACTACCAGTTACGTATAACCAAATATCTTTAAGTATAAGTTTACTACATAACTGGCTATTTAAAATCGCGATATGATACCCTTAGAAGAGGAGTAATTACCATTTGCAGTGTTCAACATATATCGATATTTGACTTCGATATATCACACTCGTCCTATATATCGGGTATAATTATCGACACATTTTATTCAATACTAACGGTGCCCGCGACTTCGTCCGCATGGAACTTTATATAAAAAAACAGTGATTAATAATGTCATCTGAATGTATTATTACATCTAAATACTATATAATTTTCTCTTGTACTTAAGTCGCGTCGTCATTACAATTACAATAACTTTTGATCGACCGAACTTATTTATTTTTTTTTTTCGAACTGACTACGCTATTGACCAAGCAAGGTCTTAACAGCTTCACCGGACTACATCGACCGAACTTATTTTAATGAAACTATAAATGTTACTCGAAGGTATGCTTTACGATTTTCTTGAAAATCTTTTATAATTAACGCAGTTTAGCAGTGGTGCGCGTTCAAACATACAGACAGACAGTTCTAAAAATGATTTAAATGTATTTTATTACTTATTCCTAGACACCTGCAACAATTTTTTTTACAAAAAAACCTAATAATACAGGCTCGTTAGATTTACTTTCATATTATATGTATAGGTCTTGAATGTCGGATGCTCACACAACAATGTCACTTCAGACTTGTTGTTTAATTTACTTCATTGTAAGTGTAACCATTTTAAATTAAAAATACTGTTTTCGAGACAGCAACGCTGAGATTCGGTGTTATCAAACTTCTCAAAATCACTCAATAATAAAAAAGTATAAAAAAACAGTTCGATGTATCGTATCAATAAAAATGTCGTTATGTTTTTTTAGATAAACATCCCTATTTACCATCCAAGCGCGAGGTAGAATGTGAGTTGACAACCCGACGAGAAACGAAAGTTACCGAGAAAAGCCGAACTGTAAACGCTTATGACAGCGAAGTAATATGTTTTGTAGGTCAATAACATATTATATATTGTAACTCTGTTGTGTAGTCCACAAGTTTTATTATACTGGCTTTTGCACTCGGCTTCGCTCGTATTAATAAGGTTTGATATATCCCGCGACGACAGTATTATTTTTGTTGGATGAAAGGTACCTTTCTGAATTTTCTCACTATTTCATATAACATATAATATAACTATTAAATAACTAAACGTAATGTGTCAGTGCTTTTTAGCAGTACATTATAAAGTAAATACATGATAAAGTAAACTATAAATAATATTTTAAATACCACTCAAGGCATCAAAAACAGAATGGAGAATATGAGATAATATTGTATTATCTGATACCTATTATTCGTTACGGATTCGAGTGCACTTTTACAAATGTGGAAATATAAATTCTTTTTGACTGCTTAATGAATTTATAAACACATAGACAATTATACTCACTATAATATAACTCTCAGTCTTTAATAAATAGTTAAGAATTTAACAACGCCACCTGTTGTCGCAATGTATAAACAATCTGAAAAATGCCTGAAAGCTTTCAACGAAAATTGGTTTCGCTTTACAAGCACTGAATGCAAGTACTACATATAGTCAATAGATGGCGTTTTATCGAAAAATGTACTGAAATAAGTTATTATTGTTAATCTTTTTTATAAGTATTTATTAATATTATATTCGTATTAATAACAATAAATAATGACATTCTTATTAGTGATAAATGATAACAGCATATTGAAGTAAAATTTGTTAGAAAACGTATTGGAAATTTGGAAACTCCCACGACTTTGTAAACTTTAAACTATTTACTGAACATGTATAAAATAAAAAAAGAAAGTCTTATTTTTAAAACTAAGAAAATTGAATGAAACATTTAAATATTTTTTTTCGAGTTGAGCCCAAAGAAAAAAAAAACAATATCGAATGTGAAACGTAAACTATCACATAAAGCAAATATGTGATACAAAGGGCAATGTTGGCAAACTATAATACAAAAGCGTAAAATCGCATCAAGTGGACCCCCCATATTTATTATTATTATTTCAGAATTTAGGTTCATGTATTTTTTATAAAGTAGTCACAATCAACAGTTAATCCCTAAAGCAGTTTTCAAAATTTTAATTTTAACAACAGTTTTTATAATTAAAATTTCCAGTAACTTTAAATAAAAAATAGATTTCGAATCAATCGTTAGAGATGACCTAATTACATTTTCAGGATTTTTCTTTAGATACCTATATATTTTAGAGATATCATTAGTTAATAACTATTTATTTAAGATGATATAACAATAGATCTTGGAGTCTGGTAATATAGTCATATTCTATAAGGTAATTGCGAGCAATAACATTTTCCTTTGAAAATCCAGTATAAATGTAACAATGAAAAAAAAATTTTTTTGGACTGAGATGTTATATAAATTTCTATTTGTTTACTCAAGAGTTAATTAGCCACATGAAAATAGAAAAATAATTATTCATTTTTAATATTTGCTAAAGCTAAAATAATTAATCATGAAAATTTAATAACTTGATCTCTAACGGTTGACACGGAATCTATTTTTAATTAAAAGTACTCCAACTGTTCATTATTAAAAAAATGGTGTGAAAGTAAACTTTTTTACAAACTAGTTTGGAGATTAATTATTGTTAGTGATTATTAAAAAATATTTGAATTTAAATTTCGTGATCAAGTAGGAAATTGGGGTTCGAAGCTACTTGTAAAAGTAATCATATAAAGTGACGGTTCCACAAATAATCAGAGCAACACTATCATATCTATATACTAGCACTATTATCATATGAAATTAAAATTACATTTATTTTATTTTTGCCAACCAATTCTCTAGTAGATTATTATTATCATTCTCGAGTATGTAATCGTATTACAAGTTTCTTGCGATTATTTCATGATAGAACTTTCCAAGGAGTTTTGGTGGCAAGTCAGATTCTATGCTCCGTCGTATTATTTCCCATCCACTTGTGCACAATAACCAAATTACGTAAAACACTACCAATATTACAAAACAAAATTTGGGGTGTAAGGGGTGTCGAATAACATCATAAGACTTGAGACACCCAAGCCAACCTCACCTGCACGTGGTGCACCCTGCTGAATAACGAACAAGGCAATCGCGAAAGCGGTGTGGTAGGGTTTTACAGCCTGACTGGATCGCAACCACCATGTATATGGCGAAAGAGCCCGTAATAGTGATTCGCTTCTGTGGGTCATGTTTCGGGATCAGCCTGTGTATATCGAGCTTTTTGCAGGCCGGCATGACAGTGGCGACCAGCGATGAATAGTGTGTCATTGTTTTTGGATTGTACTGTGCTTACCATCAGGCATAGTGCAGTCATTTTGCCGTGCTACAATAAAATATATATATATATAGAGTCAAAAAACACAAGATAATGAATTTATACTAATATTATAAAGTTGAAGAGTTCGTTTACTTGAAATCGTTAAACTCAGGAGTACTGGTCTATTTGAATATTTTTTGCAGTTATTGGATAGCTCATATATCGAAAAAGTCTGCAGGTATATATCATCACGCTAAAACCAATAGGAGCGGACCACCATTGAAGAATGTTTCAAAATCGGGGTTTTATTTAGCATTAGCCCAATGTAAATATTCCAAGCGGACGAAGTCGCAAACAGAAGCTAGTAAAATATAAAATCCACACATGATAAAATTATTAACTCATTCTTTCAAATTTAACTCTCGAATTTCAAAAACGCCTTTTTCATTTCATACATTTTGAGGGGCATTTTAATACACAAAGACACTTCTCCTAACCTCAACGCTTTTATCAAATTCGAATCGAGATGATGACCATGGCGGGCACAGCCTATGATAGGCATACAACCACATTAGACACAATCAATCAGTTATAATTATCAGCGTGTCACTTTGGTTTCCTGTAACAACATTTAATTAATATTACAAATTTGTTATCAATTGTTATACGAGTGGATTCGGTCGAAACGCGCCATTCTTCTTAAATATAACTTAATTTTTAATTGAATAAAACAAAGATATATTTTTTTAATGTACTAGCGGACCGTACGGACGTTGACCTGTCTTTATAATAAAAGAATCCTAAAAGTCAACTGCAGCGCCATCTACCGGATTCAATGAATCTAAATCATTCTTGAATCCATCTAAACACACAAAAAATTTCATCAAAATCTGCCCAACCGTTTAGGAGCAGTTCAGTCACGAGGTAACGTTTGTGAGTTTGTGACGTTGATGGTGTTAATCTCAGGAGCTACTGGTCCAATTTGAAAATTCAGTGTTATATAGCTCATTTATCGAGGAAAGTTATAGGCTATATATCATCACGCTAAGACCAATAGGGGCGGAACACTAATGAAGAATGTTTCAAAATCGGGGTCTCTTTTTCTCTTGAGAGCTTCCGCTGCGTGTTAACGTTAGCCCAAAGTATCAATTCCAGACGAACGTTCCAGGGCAGAGGCTAGTTATAAATATATAGATATAAAGAAAATGATGGGGTATGCGGTTGTGCGCGCATCGCACAACAAGTATTGAATATATTTCGATATTTTTTTTTCAAATTTAACTTCTTAGATACTTAGTCCTTATCTAAAAAAATATCACATTATATCTTAGTTTAATATAAAGTTATTAATGCTTTAAGAAACTACAATTTTGATATGCATTTAGCAAAATGTGTTTTCTTGAGATGGAGAACTTGAGTAAACGGTGTGATGGGCCATTTTGCACTACATTAATACGATGTTAATTTGAAATTTAACGTTTTCTTATCGAATACCTAAATATTTCTAGTTTACGGCCCGACACAATGAGTGAAACGTGTTTGGGGCCCGTTTAAAAGAAAAGGTTGAGTATCACAGATCTAGACGATCTCTATAAGTATAAATTTTTTATCAAAATTGGTCAAGCCGTTGAGGATGAAAAATGACGAACTCACCGACATACACACAACCTCACACCGTTTGTTTATATATGAAGAAACTAAGAACATAGGGATTTTAAAATATTTTCTTTATACGAAAAAGATACAGTATTTCTTTTTTAGATAAGTGTATAACTTTACTTGGTATTGAGGTTTTTTAGCATAAAAGTATTGTCAGAAGTGGGATTCGAACCCACGCCCACAGAAGTGGACTGCGACCTGAACGCAGCGCCTTAGACCGCTCGGCCATCCTGACATGAAATAGTAAACTAAAACAAGAAGTTACATAAACAAGTGACTATCGTGTTCAAAATAAACCTAATTGCATTTTTGTTATACACCTTGGCTAATTTTTTGAAACTCTGATATCAAAATGGCGGATAATGTTTTTGATTCAAGCCAATTATTAAAACTATAATTTTACATTACATTATTTAATATTGTCCAAATTTTTCAAATTTAGTAATAAATACGGTTTTTTTTTTTAATTTATGCCACCAACAGTCTGTTGACTTGTGCAATGTACGATCTACATTCGTTCGTATGAAGCTTAAACCTTTTTTGAACAATCCAGTTTAATTAAATCAATTTGTGTTGATTTTGTTATGGGGTTTTGCAGTCTAGTTTAATAGTCCGAGAGCCAAGTGAAAATTTGGTTAATTATTTCTTTTCGAGAGATAATTGGTGATACGCATCAGACAATAGTATCACGACATGACCATAAAACCTTATGACCTTCAGCTGTGGCACGGCGGGGGGGGATGAGCAGTTGGAACCTCCCACGCTCGAAGAAAAAAAAAACCATTCACTCATTTCCTCTCGGCTAAAAATTTATCAAATTACAGCAATACCCAATATCTCAACAAAAAGGCGTTACATTAGACATTTTTATAGATTTTTCACAGATACTAAAACAATGTTTCTAAAATATTCTTTTCGTCTGACTACGCTTGCTCGTCTATTCTAAACGTACATTAGTCCCCTTCTTTCCTACTTCCAAAAATGTTTTCCAGTGCTCTCAACAATATTACCTTAATACTGTCTATGCTATGCTATGTATTGTTTGAATCTTTAAAAATAACAAGAATAATTAAAAAGACGTCATTTCCTCCCACAAGAAAATTTGTGAGCTGATTTGAAATATATTTCTGTAATAAATAAACAAAAATCAGCTAGCAGTAAGTCGAGGGAAACCTAGTCAGCTGATGCGTTTAAATAGTCAGTAAATGCATCTGGCTAACTTCTACGTAACGACCTTCAAATTATCAGCTGACGATTTTTCCACCGAGATACAGCCAGCTGACGTATATATTTATTAATAGCCTACATATAAACTATCATCAAGTAAATTTTTATTTGAGAGGATATCACTGAAAGTGAATATTTTTTTTCCATGATCGAGACATCAGCTGACGTACAATACACTATGTTATAGCCAGCTGATTTTTTTTTGTTGAGATATTGGGTTAGCTATAATTTGATAAATTTTTAGCCGAGAGGAAATGAGTGAATGTATTTTTTTTTCTTCGAGCGTGGGAGGATACAACTGTTCATCCCCCCCACCGAGCCTTTGCTGACGTTCACGAGACTTTATAGTTCAGTTTTCTGATGCATTTTACTAATTATCACTTGAGAGGAACTTGGTCATATATTTATGTTACTGGCTCTCGGACTATAATTATTCTTGATTTGTTTTCTAAATGATATAAGCCTTTATTGAATCGTTGTAGAATTAATATATACATTATAGACGGGAGGAGCATGAAGTATGACGGTGACTTACAATTAAAAGCTTCGACTCGTCTTAGTAAGGAAAAAACTGTTTCAATTTTTCATTTGATAAACACAAACAAAAATAAAGAAAACCATTTGACAAACAGAGGAGAGTTATATGAGTCGTCATATTCCAAAATTTAAATGCCAATCCCACCTGGACACGAAATAAACAGTTCGCAACATCTTATTTTGCCGTACCGTGAAGCTGTGGAACAATTTTCCAGCTAATGTGTTTTAATCATAACACGAGGAGACATTTACGCAGGCCGGCGTGACAGCGGCGACTGGTAAAGGATGGATTGTGTCTCGGAGGTTGCCGTTATTTTTGGATTATACTGTGCTTCCAGCGTGACAGCGCGGCGGCGACTGACAAAGGATGGATTGTGTCTCGGAGGTTGCCGTTGTTTTTGGATTATACTGTGCTTCCAGCATGACAGCGCGGCGGCGACTGACAAAGGATGGATTGTGTCTCGGAGGTTGACGTTGTTTTTGGATTATACTGTGCTTCCAGCATGACACAGTGGCGGCGACTGACAAAGGATGGATTGTGTCTCGGAGGTTGACGTTGTTTTTGGATTATACTGTGCTTCCAGCATGACAGAGTGGCGGCGACTGACAAAGGATGGATTGTGCCTCGGAGGTTGCCGTTGTTTTTGGATTATACTGTGCTTCCAGCATGACAGACTGGCGGCGACTGACAAAGGATGGATTGTGCCTCGGAGGTTGCCGTTGACACAATCCATCCTTTGTCAGTAACAAAAACTTAATATGACACGAAGGTCGCACTGTCGCGCCGCCGCCGTCAACCTCCGAGACACAATCCATCCTCTTAATATGACACGAAGGTCGCACTGTCGCGCCGCCGCTGACTGTTAAAAACAACGTCAACCTCCGAG